>VWPU01021002.1:0-11018 GCA_013398955.1 Callaeas wilsoni
TGAGAGAGCACATCTTCATTTCTTGACAGCGGCCGTAGCGACACACATGTACTTACATACACTTTCTGTGAGACCAATAAAAACTGTCAATAAACATTCATCTATAACAAAGTTGATACTGTAGATTTTCTTTCTAGTTTTTCATGTGCAGTGAGGCCACAGTCTGCTTGATCTGGAGCTGGTCTCTTTTCTACAATGCGACAGCCATTTGCAGTGCCTCCACTTAGAACTGTACTTTTTTGGAATGTTCTACTTAAACTTTTCTGAACAAAAGTTTTGGTATGTGGGCTGACAGCATGTATGCTTAGAAGTAACCACACGTCTTTATGAGTGCAACCTCATTAAATTTTAGGAAAGCATAGTGGTTTCTGAGGTGGTCCAAGCAAGCCATTGATGACAGCTGTAATGGTCATGGTTTCTTTTTAAGTAATAACCTGGCAGTTAGTGTAGGGAGTTTCTTTTCCCCCTTGTAGTGAGACAGAGTGGGTATGGGAAAAAAAGCAAGAACTAATCGTGTCAGGTTACGCTTAGAATTGTGTGGCAGCTTGACCACAGTGTAAATGATTTACCCTTTACTAGCTCAGCAATCCAGTACTGGGGGGGAAATGGTTTTTGTCACTGCCCCAGTGCAGTCAGACAGCATTGCTGTTTCTGCAGCTGTGAAACACTTGCAACTAATGTGCCCACAAATCCATTCAGATACAGTCCTGGTATCTGCAATGGAGTTCATAGTTGTGGGGTAGACATAGAATCTGTTGGGAGCTGTATTTGACGTGCTCTTTGTTACCAGATGAAAGGGGGTTTGTGCAGCACCTTTTGGGATGGAGCCTGTTGTTTAGGCATTGTAGAAGGTTACTTTTTCAGCAGATTGTGGTGCTTACAAAAGCCCTATGAAATAAAGGTGGGGATCTGACAAAAAGGACAGGCTTGTCATTGTCTCTTTGAAATGGCTCTGATGTTATTACTTGTGCTGTTTGGGGAATGCAGCATTTATCTGACTTAGGTCAGTCTGTTACTTCTAGCAATGTTTTTTGAGAATTGTAACTTGTCAAAAGCTCTTAGACTAAATAAATGTGTAGTGTTAAAAAAGTGCTGGAAAAAAGCTTTCTCCAGAAGAGCAAGAGCTTGAACACTGCAGATTATTCTTCTAAACCTGTTCTTCTTGGCAGTTCAACACAGTGAAAATAGTCTGGTACCATGTGAATGGGCACCCAGCCACCTCAATGAATAAGCATGAATGGAACCAGCCAAGCGATTCTGACGGGCATCATTGTACGTTCTGAGGGTAGAATTTAAATTTGGGATCACAAATAGGTCTCCCAAAATTTTTCTTCAGAAAGGAACAAGGATTGCTTGTGCATACTGCTGAGACAGAATCTCTCTGCCCCTTAGGCTGGGGTAACCTCTTGGCTTTGTTGGACTGGTAATGTCAAGGGCCCAGTCTGAATTGCAGAGGTGAACAGAGCATATTCTTTGTGTGTTAGGGCTGAATGGAGAGGTTCAGAGAGCCTGCAGGGCTCAACAAAGCTGTGTTCCAGCACTGTGCCTGCACAGCCATCACTTTATAACTGCCAGCAGCTTCTCAGTATACTGGTACAGAGAAGTCTGTGCTGATGCCTCCTTCTGCCATTCCTTGGGTCTCCATTCACAAAAGGGAGGTGTTAGCTTGGTATGCTCAGGCCCCCTCCACACTAGAGTGTAAATTTTATTTTCATGATGCCAACTTTAAAATGAAGCCTTTATTTCGCTTTGAAAGAATTTCTTCAATTTGTTATTTAGTAACTGCTCTAAAACAGTTGTTCTGACATGCTATGAAAGAAGAACACAAGCATTTAAAAAATGTATTTTCTTAATTTGAGTATAATCTGACTAGTGGTAAAAATCTGGAAGGTACTGTGTTAAAAAAAATTAAGTTACTCAGTGCTTTGTAACCACTGTGCTATGTGGTGTGAATTGCCTGTGCTACAGGCAAGAGTGATCAATGAATGGTGAAAGCATTGAAGGAATAACCTTCAGATAACATAGTGAGAAATTACAAGTAAGCACACTTAGAAATCCATTACTGAAATAACATAAAGAATTAGAGCCACTGACATTTCGTGGATGTTTGTCCTTTAGAGACCTAAACCAAAATGGGATACTGCCACAACAAAACAGATGGAAGTTGTGTTAACAGGTATTAGAAGAATAAACACTGACCATCTTAAGCATTCAAAGCAGCCACTTCAAACAGTGTATTCATAGGAGGTGGGTGATGCACACTGCTCAGGACTGAAAGATGAGTTGACAGTTACATAAAGACAATCTGAAATCAGAAGTTTAAACTTGGCCTACCCCAAACACTGAATTACCCTAAAAATTTGGTGACTGAGGCATTTAAAATGGAAATTCATTGCAAGTCAACAGCTGTAAAGAATTATTTATTCTTGGCCATATGAAATATAAAGGATGACAAATTATTTCAGATTTCATTTTTTAAAGCGTGCTTGCTGTGGAAACATTCAAATGAAAAAATTGATGTCAAAATATTTTTATTGTCAAACAATTAAACATATCATTAAAAATCTGCCTGTCGTATTTGTGCTGACAATTTGATGTACTGAAGAACTTTTCTCTCCAGTAGCTACACAGGGTCTAGGTTCTTAAGTGTCAAGTTAAATGCCTAATGAGAAAGGGTTTGACTTGATCTCAAAGGATCAGAAATACATTTGTAATTCTTTTTAAATATGCAGGATGAAACTATTTGTCTCATTCACACTGTTGGTCTCACAACATGACTGACTTAAGATGAGAATGATTTTACCATAGTAGAGGTGATATTACATGTGATGGGATTCCAATATGTATTACTTCACAACTTCAGAGAAATTCCTGTACACCCTTGATTCTTTTTTCCTCTGACCAAAATGTATCTTCCCAAACGTGATATCTTTGTGCAAATGATACAGGTGTTTGAAGATACACATTCTGAGACAGTAACTTTTACAAGGGATTCTCTGAGTTGGTATCACTCAATAACCAAAGATTCTGGTGTTATTTGAAGGACAGATGAAGTTGTACATTTCCTTAGACAGTTACCCAAGTTTGCAGTAACGCTGTACATTAAGATTTCCTGTTTTACTTTGGGTGAGACTCTACAGTGGGGATAGATTCTGAGCTCTCTATGTGGCAATTTCTGGGAGCAACAATCTCTCTTATGTGGCGATTCCTGAGAATAACAAGAGCAGATGACTTTCTTTCCAACTGTTCAGGTCTGTTCCTGGTCACAGATTGAAGCCATTAAAAGAACTGCTGAACTATGTCAAACACACAGCTCCACGTGCAGTGCCACGTTCATACAAAAATGCTCAGAAGCTGCTGCTTAAAATAATAACACAGATCATAGCAATGGACAATTTTTGCTGTGAAAACATTTATACTTCAGCTGTCCAGCAGGACATGAATTGCTTTAAACTTCCACCACAAAACCCCAGTGTATTTCTCACAATGGGGAATGGGAAAGAAAAGCTAAGCACATGGTCTGTAAGGGATGCAACAGCTTTGTCTGACACCCAGGCTTATCTGAGTATTGCTCAGAGCGTAAACTCTGGTGTGGGAGAAGAGCCTTGTTCTGCCCTTCAGCACTGGTCTGTCTCTTGACTGTTTTTTATGTCTTGCAGCAGTGCTTTCTTTAGAAACAATTCAGCTCTGAAGTACCAAGTTTAACAAAAGAAACTAGCAAACATGACTGGAAGTGCTCTTTCGAGAGCTTACTGAAAGAAAGAAAATTTATTTTGAACTTTGAAGTAATGGCACTCTTCCCTTTTTCAAGTACATAAGATGTTTATACACATGAATTAAAACCGATAATTTATTTTTCCCTTTTTTATTACCAGTTACTTTTCTGGTTGTTTGCTTAAGTAGAATTTGACACTTCTTGGGTCACTTGGAAACATGTAATCAAGCTCTAATGACAGGAAACGACAAAGGCATCACTACCTTATAATCCACACTACACTATATGCAAAATGACTGCCTGAATCAGTCTTCCACGGTTTCCACGGTGATGTGGAACAGCTAATCCAGTGCAAGTGGGTTTTTGTCAGCAGGAGGAGTGAATTATGCTGTTAATACCAATAGAATGAAGTTAGCCAGGAACAGTATGTCTGGCACTGGAAGAAGCAGTGCCTGTCTGATACATAGGTGTTATATGATCTTGCATTACTGGCTTAATGACTTCCTGTTACTTTATTCCAGTTAAAAACAGTCACTCTGCATCTGAATAGAGTTAAGAGATCAACAACACCAACAGAAAGCCAGTTTTGGTCTTAGGTTCTCCATCTGCAATATTCGAATGTGTCTAAATTTTCATCAGGTTATGATCATTAGAAGTAAACTTCTAAAAATTTAATCTACCATCCTTACAAAAATGAAATGAGATTTCAATATAAGATTTAAAAAGATTGTGAAGTGACTTGGAAGGTGATTTAAAGAGGCTGTCTCTTATGGATTGCTGTCTTGAGACACTTGCCTTTGCTTTTGTACTGCACAAGGGCACCAGACACATATTTGTGTTTGTGAGTTCTGCTAGGCTGTGATGTACCTGTGTTGCACATCAGATGATGCACATCTGAAGTACAACAGAGCACACACATTCCAAATTTTTCATTGTTCATTAAATGTTTTCTTGTATTAACTGGTAAGACCCCATGTAATTTAAAATAAGCATTCAAGGTAAATGAATGGGTATACAATCAACCTCAGTGCTTCAACTTTCAGTCTGCACAAGACAACAAGTATTCTTTATGTGCAGAAATGAAGTAACTGTTACAGCTCAAAAAGAACCTCCAGGGAAAATCCAAGTGCATGTTCATGCACAATCATTTTTATCTGTGCATACCCACAGTTGTAACAGCCTAACTCCTGAACTGACTTTAGCAATCTTATTTAAAACAACTTCTATGACTATTTAAATACATAGCACTGCTGTTACTTATCTCTATTAGCAATGATGTTTGTTTAGAAAGATAGAACAGCTTACCGTAAAAGTGCTTGTGCAGGGAGGCAGCAGGATTTTATCAATGGGAAGACAGAGAAAATTACTTCCTTTAAGCCATATGTTAAGGACTGGAGCCTTAATACTCTTCCAAAATTAGGGGCCAATACTGATTAATGCATCAGCATTTGCAGAGGTGTGATTAAATCAGTCCCAGATAGGAAGAAGTTTACCAAACTTTCTAGCCTTTTAGATTCACACAAAATAAAATCATTTAACTCATCTGGACAATTTCACAGAATCAAGCCTTGCTTTAGAAGAAATTAGCAGTCCCAGTTTAACATGTCTCAAAATCTGGAGAATGTCTTGTCTATTGTACCAGAAACAAACATGTAATATAAAGAACACCAGTCATTACTAGGTTCTACTAAGGACTGTGTACTGTTGCTCACTCCATTAAAAAACAGAGGTGTCTTGAATTACACCACTGCAGGCAGGAGAGCCACCTAACTTCAGGCATTTACATCTAAGCTTATTAAAAACTGCCTTTACAGCTAATGTTGAGAAACAGGCTTATACAAACTATGACCCATTTAATCCTAACATAGAAATGTCCCACCCTTGGCTGCTTCATGCCAGCTTTCCCGTGTTTGTGAGGTGCCAGTAAGCCGTTTTAAAATTATGGATGCTGACTACACAAATACAAAGCCTCCTTGAAGAAAAGTTATCAAATAAATCTGTTTTTTTTAAACTAGGTCTCCACAAACACCTGATAAAGTTTAATCCACAGAACTGCACATTCCTTGTTTAATGGTTTTACACTCACATCAAAGTGGTTTCATCCATTAGAAATAGTTTATTTTCTACATTGTTTGCAAAATTTATTTTTAGCATGCATTGTAGTGAATGACAGAGGCACATTCCAACAGAGTACTACAGCTGTTTAAAGAATGAAAAACAACCAGTCAGTTTTCCCTCCACAACACGAGGTCTCATAACAAGATTAGTTTTACAACAAAGTGCCTATTCTTCAAAGTAATGCAGCAACACTTGAGCCTATTTAACAGTTATTGTAGGCAGCCTCCATCAAACAGGTTAGTATTATTTTCCTAGGACAGCCACCCAGAAACTTTTGAAGACAATGTCAATATTTTAATAGCTGTTTCCAAAAGCTTGCAACAACGCAGTCCTGTTATTTTGGCAGGCACAGAATTGTTTAGAAATTGGTCTCTGATCTGCAGTGTTATTGGACTGGGCAAGTGTTAGCACACCTAACTCTCAGCCTGGTCAGTCTGAAACTGAGGGAGCAAAATCAGTAGAATGTTCTGGGGTTTTTGTTGGTTTGCTTTTTAAAATTTAATTTTATAAGTGGATAGTAAATACATTTCAAGCCATTTGAAGGCTTTCTATTAAAGCCATTTCTTTAGGTGACCCATATTTCCTTTACAGAAAAAGGGCCTCACATATGTTGCAAGTGTTATCAAAAGGACCAAAAAGGGGAAAAATATTCCTTGAAACACATAAAAAAGTTGTTATAAGCCTATTAAGATGGTAATTACCAATAGGGTTGAATGAAATCTCTAAGAAATAGCCTAAAATAAAAAGCAGATGGAACTAAATTTCAGGTTCTTTTATCAAGTGTTAGAGTTTGCATGTTGCACTTTTCTCCATCAATTAAAATAGATTATTTCTTTTGATAAACTATGTACATTAATCTAATTATTAGTCATAGAGGTCTCTTTCAGATTGTAAGGTGCATACTGTATGCATAATCCTTTCCACCACCCTTAATATTTTGAGTGTTAAGAAAATTTTCTCAGGAGTTCAACACACTTTTCTCATTGTTCAGTGATCACCGATATGCACAATCCGCCAAAAGTTGTCTACAGGGAACCTTGTGAGTTTTAATGATGCCAACAGAAGAAAGATGACACAGGACCTCCCTTCCACAGTGCAAGAGTCACAGGAAACAAGGAGCAGGGCAGAGGTGACACTAACCCATCAAACACAGAACCAAAGTTGAATAAAATGCCATCTTTCAGAACTTAGACACAATTGTTTGTGTAATCTTTGCAGTGAGTTGCTAACTTGCTTTTGTATTCCTATACTTCCAGGAAATCCAAAACCATTTGGAGCTACTGGTTCATTGTTCACAGCTGCAGTTGTCTTTAAGAATGATTCTAAGCTTTAGAGATAAATGGGAAGTTACTTACAACAGTAGAAAAGTTCCATTAACACCATCATTGTCCATCTTTCAGTATTTCTTTCTTAAGAACACTCAGGTTTGGTGTTTGAACCAGATTACATCTTTTGTATCTGATCTGGCTGGCCTTCTACTTAACTAGAGGTTGTTTCTTTCTGTAGGAAAAAGTAGGCTCCAAAAATAAGATTTTTGAATGGCTCTAGAAGCAACTACTGCAACACATTTAAAGGAGAGATTTTAAAACTCAGGCATTTTGAAAGAGCTACAGTCAACACAGTCTAATTTTTTTAATGCAACTTGTAATACATTATGTGCTTATGGCTCGATTTAGAGCAACATCAATGCAGCAATTACCAAGAAAAACCTTACAACCCCAAGGCGGGGACATCACCTCTTGACGTGATAATAAAGGTATTACTGCTGGTCCTTACAGAAGTTAGCAAAGCAACAGCAAGGTATGTTGAAACAGGAATAAGCTACATCCTAATCAACATTCCTGGTTACTTAACACAGCTACATCAAAATTTTCAAGCCCCCAGATGAAATGGCTATTCACTAGCAGACATTACACAATTAATTAATGAAACTTTATCGTGACAGAAATGGCAAGGTGCACGTAAGGAAGAGAAATGCATTGGCACTATTATTCCAAAGGTGAATATTTGTGACTTTGTTTCAAATAGGAGAAATGTTACAAAACTGGAAGTTTAATTACCTAAAAACAGGTCTCAGCAAAATAAATAACTAAGATTCTTCTTACAATCCATTTTCTTAAGCAAAAAACTAACCTTACATCTGTTATTGGCAACGACCAATACTTTTAGCCCTGGAAGTCACTCAACTGAAGTATCCACACATCTGAAATTCTCAAGTACTTTAAAGTCTCATTAAATGCAGTATATGATACTAGGCATCCAGGACTAAAAATTCTGCCAACAGTTTAACAATAAACATTCACATTTAACAAAAAAACATGTATAGGATTGTTCTCTGTAATACTTTTTTTCCAGGAATCAAACAACAACATCTATTATAGTTATGGGGTCCCAATATGCCTTTTTTAAGCTACAAAATTTTATATATAGTATCTATTAGCAACACAGAACTGATCTAGTATTCTGTTTAGAAAGCATCTGCTCGAAGCTGAAAATCTAGATGACAACATTTACAGTGGTAAAAGTGCTTCTACAAAGAATATAGTGCTCATATACATACAGTCTCAAAATACTTCGTGAACTCTGAAATGGTTGTCTAAGGAGGGAACTTCATCAGCAAAATGCAGTTGATCATTTATTTCCACACCAAATTCTTCAAGTATCTGTACAAATTTCTCATGCTCTCTCCCAATCCATGACCTCATTGTGTCAAACACTTGGTACGGTGTGACATGAGCATGAACTTCAATTCCTGTCTCTGCAAGTTCTTTCAGCATTTCAGGGTAAGTAACCCAAGTATTGCTTCCTCCCGAGTGACCACCATCCAGCCAGTAAATTGCTTTTATGTTTTTTAAGAAGGCATCCGTATTCTTGTCTTTTTTAGCTTCCTTCAGCTCATAAAGCAGTTGGTTCAAAACCACACAACCTTTACTGAAGCCAATCAGAGTAAACGATGCTGAGCCTACAGCAGATGGTACCATGAAGTTCATAGCAGAATTATTAGAGCATTCACAATCTCTCTCCCTTTCTTTGGATGAGCAGCCATTAGCTGTAGGAACAGACTGCGGCTGTGATTTACAAGCAGCTATTTTTGCATCCTTGCTGACACCATGCACACTTTTCTGGGACAGCAGAATATTCTGAGAGAGTCTGAATGCATTAACTAGCAAAGCATGGAGATGCTTGAAAGCTCCAAAGTCAGTGCTGTGCTCTGGTGCTCCAAACATGTTACTTGTCACAAAATTGTCATAACAACTGAATTTGTGCAGGTGCATGCGAGAACACTTTATGACCCAAATAAAGCTATTGGGGAACCGGCGAGCAAGTATGGTAGCAACATTTTCAAAACTCCAGTGCTCCCACTGAAAGTTTTCTGGGTGGCAAGACATGATGTCATGATAGTTCTGAAAAATTAAAAAAAATAGAAAAGATGCATTACTACACTGTGAAAAGATTTGGCTCCAATGTACTCATATTAATAAGAAAAGACTGTAAGACAAAAACATGTATTAGAGGCTCTCACTTGTTAGGTTTGCAGAACACGAAACACATTAAGGAAACTGGCATATTTTGATTTGCTTACTTTAATATTTTTTACCACATATTTTTAATACCCCCAAGATCAATACAATAAAATCAGCACATGAAAATATTGTTTTTGTTGACTTCACACCAAAAGAAAATTAAAATATTATTTGACTTAGTATGACACAGAATACATAATTTTACTGTATTATCTCCATCTACGGAAATACTGATTATCTTACTACAAATCAAAAACAGACTTAAAACTTTGTAGCAAGTTTTCTGGATCTTACACAACAAAAAAAAATCCCCTCTCATTCAGCTGTAGGAGATTTTTATTGCCTTACTCACATCCATAGAGGGCATAGATGGAAAGAAATTAACCCCCAAGTCATGAATGAACCTCACGTCTGAAATCATAACGGCAAAGAATACTAGTTCATTTATTTTACTAAGGAATAATGAAGCCATATGCAGGAATGGCAGACAGGTCTTTGTAGGCCATCCCAATCCTTAAAATAAAAATGCACAAAATCCTGCATCTTTACCTTACGGAAGGGGAAAAAGAAGGCACTACCCCTGCTTTTGAGAGGCAGTAATGACAATTGAGATTTTCTGGCTACCAGAGCACGTTATGTTCGAGAGGTCGACCACATGCTCAAGGACAGCACTTCAGAGTCTCTCTGCGATTTCTTGCCAACTCAAGAGACCACAAGTGGCTTCTCAGGACAGGCTGAGAAAGCATCAGTGCCTGTCAAATTCCCACAGGACGGTGTCTGGGATGTCCGTACACCTGCACGGAGATATGGTGCTCTGCCTGGGGAGGACAACCGGGCACGTTAGGGTTTTGTTGTCTCGTCTCCACTGACGCTCCCCACCACGCTTTCAGCCACTGCCATCCCTGTCACAAATGTCACCTTCAGGCAGTGCTATAGGGCTGGAGGGAGTCTAGAGACGGGCAATGGAGATGGTGAAGGGGCTGGAGCACAAGTCCTGTGAGGAGCAGCTGAGGGAGCTGGGGGTGTTCAGCCCAGAGAAGAGGAGCCTCAGGGAGCCCTTATCGCTCTCTACAACTCCCTGAAAGGAGCTGTAGCCAGATGGGGGTCAGTCTCTTTTCCCGGGCAACAAGAGGACATAGTTTTAGGTTGTGCCAGGGGAAGTTTAGGTTGGACATCAGGAAGCATATCTTAACAGAAAAGGTGCTTAGATACTGGAATGGATTGCCCAGGAGGTGGTGAAGTCACGGACCTCGGAGGTGTTGAAGGAAAGACTGGACACGGCACTTGGTTGCCAGGGTCTAGTTGACATAGCGGTGTTGGTCACAGGCTGGACTCGATGATTTCCAACCTAAGTGATTCTGTGAAGACGACTCTGCTCCCCTCCATTGCTGCTCCAGCTCAGGTTTCCGGAGGGCCCGTTCCCGCTCCCTGTGCCCGACCGTGCGGGCAGCGAGATGCTCCCTTGGCCGCGGCGGGAGCTGGGCAATGCCCACCCGCGCGGCCCTTCCGGGGACGCGTCCCTCCGCCGCCGCTTCCCCGCTCCCGCCCCGCGGCCCCTCCGCCGCCCGGGCCGCCATCGCTCGCCGCCCGCACCCGCGCGCCGTACCTGCACGTCCCCCGGGAAGTACACGACGTGGTGCTGCGGCGACGGGGCCGGGCCG
>VWPU01021006.1:0-49174 GCA_013398955.1 Callaeas wilsoni
CGGCCCCGCCGCCGCCCAGCCGCCTCCCCCCGGAGTGCCGGAGATGCCCGGCGTGCCACGGAGCCGCGCCGCCGCAGCCCCGCGCTGCCCCCGAGCCTCCCGGCGCCGTGAGTACCGCTCGTGGGGCCGCGTCCACCCCTTCCTTCTCCTCCTCCTACTCCCCGCACCAGGGGAGCCGCTGTCCGCCCACGTGCCCTCAGCCGGCACCGGCGTGGGAGTCGCGGGGGCGCAGGGCGAGCTCCCGCGGCAAAGCCCCCGGGCGCCACAGGCGAAGCCCGCTGGTCCCATCTGCCATCCCCAGCGCCCCCGGGTCCGCTGGCTCCAGCAAGGCGGCTCCTGCGGCCGCCCTGCTCCGCACCCGGTGCACAGCCGGGAAGGGAACAGCCCCGACGCCAACCGGGGAACCCAGCTCCGGAAACGCGCAGAGCGTTCACGCACCGGATCAGTCTGGGTTTCACGGGAAGACAGTATCGGTCTGCCCGGGAACGGCGGAGGCACTAGACAGCCGCAGTCGTCCCGTTAATCCTTGTCCCGGCAGACTGCGTCTGGGACTGCCCGGGGGGTGGAGTGGAGGCGGCGGATCATTATCGGTGAGAGAATCCCCTAAACGTGGCGATGTTCCTCTGGGCGCCCCTGAGGAGCGGGCTGAGCGGCCAGCCCGGCGGCTCCCGGCACACGCCTTGCCCGGAGCTGCGCTGCGCGGCTGCCGCAGCCGTGTCACACACCTGCCCCACCGAACGGGAGAGCGAGCCCGAGAGAGCCTGGCGGCGGCGAGCCCTGCGCCGCTGGAAGGCAGGAGGCAGCTAGGGGAGGGAAGACGTGTATCTTAACACGCAGTTACTTAAAATGCGAGCATGTTCCAGCGCCGGGTCGACAAGCCCAGCTCTCCTCTAAGGCATCTGTGAACACTGAAGCACCAGTACCGAGCCCCGCGGCGGCACCGCCGCCTCTCCAAGCCCTTCCCACTCCCTCCCATCAGCGCACACACACGCGCGCGCACACACACACACACACACACACACACTCTCGCACACACTCCACTCACGCTCTCACGCCGGTCTCTCCGGCATTTCTCCCTGCAGCGCCTGTCCCATGGCTCCCCCCGCGCCCTCCCCAGTCCGCCGCCGCGGTACGGGCGCTGCCGCGCTTAATCCCGTTGCAAACCGGCCCTGAGCCATAGCGGCCCCGGTGTTCGCCTCGCCAGGGGCGGCCCGGCGCCAGCCCGCTCCGTCGGGCCGTGCCGGGGCGGGGAGCGCGGGCTGCTGGCCTCGCTCCCTCCGGCTCCTGCCACGGCGAGCGAACCCATCCGCGGCCGCACCGTGAGACGAGCCCGCGGGGGCCGGGCGCATGCGTGGGGCTGGCGACCCGCCGTTCCCGGTCGCCCAGCCCGCCGGGACCGGAGGGGAAGCGTGCAAGGACGCCCGGCCGGGCCCCGCCGCCGACACCGTAAGTAGCGTTCGGTCCCGCTCGGCGGCAGCCGGCACCGCATCCCGCACTCCAGGCAGGCGCGGGCTCGTCGCTGTTAGCCGCGACCCCCGTGCCGCAGCTGAAACCGCCCCGGGTGCGGCGGAGCGGGACGGGACGGGACGGGACGGGACGGGACGGGACGGGACGGGACGGGCGGCGCTGCCAGTGGTGGCCCTCGCGGCCGGGGCGGGACAGCGGCTGTGGCCGCCCTCCCCGGGAGGAACGGCAGGGACTCGACGCAAAAGGCGCTTCTCCCGGTCTCCCGGGGGATCGGGAGCTGCAAGCCGGGAGCGCCCGGCGCTCGGGCTCGCACCGCCACGTCCCTCCCCAGGGGCTCCCAGCGTAGAGCCCGGGTAGCACCCGGCTGACCTCGGCTCCGGGAGTGGGGTCAGGATCCCCCTCTGGGGCGGGATCCCACCCCGAGCCGCGCCAGCTCCCTGGCCTGAGCGCAGGTAACACCTTGTCTCGGCCCCCGCCACGCGCTCAGGGGCCCTTCTGCCTCGCCTCACGAGTGCGACCGAAGATAAGGCAGCATCCGTGCCCCCGCCCCACCGTGAAGGGGGTCCCGCGGTGCGTCTGTTCTCGGAGCCCGGGGCTCCCCCTGCCAAGTTAGAGAGATAAGCAGCAACAGGCGAGTGCTTCCGTAGAAAGTCTTCCAGTATCAGCCTGCCTCATCAAGCCTCCTTAGAGGAGAGAAGGAGCTCTTCCTGAACTCTGTCATTAGGTAATGTCAGTGGGTAAGAAAAAGCAGGTAACGAAAATTGGACACAAATGCAGAAAATGAAATAAGATTATCCTTGTACACTCCAGTAAGAACCTATAGTAATTTAATAGCTGTGTAATTTACTTGATGCAACCGTTCTATTATTTCATTTTTGCTGTTGAAAAATGTAAAATGAAAACTTTTCATGTGGCACTTGTCGCTATGACGTAATGGCAAGGAGTCTCCTTGTACCTCTGTTGCACAAACAGAATGTCAGCACCCGATCCGGCGCTCTGCAGAGCTGCGGAGGTAGTTACACTACTGCTGTATTACAGGACCAGAAGCAGTAAACACCAGTTCAACTAAACAGAACACCGGAATCAGTATCCGCTAGGAGATTCCTAGTTGTGGTTCCTAAAATTAGGAATGTCATGTTAAAATTAGGAGTGTCTCTCTAAACTCAGAGCCAACTGAATGTAAAACTAGCACTATGTTTTCTAAAATGCTCGAAGGTGAGAGAACAGTTACTTTATTTCCCCTTTAATTTTTTATCTACTCCTCACATCAACACTTACTTTGAGATCTTTACTCTGGGTCCCAAATACTAAATCATGGAAGCATCACCTCAGCTGTTATACACCCGCTACCCCTTGCTTAGAACAGTGAACATATTTCAGAGAGAGTAGTGATGGCTGAGGACTGAGCTTAAAGTACCAGGAAGGAGTTTTCAGACTATGGGGTGCCTGTGTCTCTTGGAGCCCAGGTCAAATGTTGATGAACTTGAAGCGTTTAAGCAACTATCAGTGCTCAGTCACTTAGAGAAATTCATCCCATCTTTTTGTCACTAAGAAAAGTGACAAAGGAGACAGCAAGTCTTGGAAATACTCGGAGATCTCCTGGCATGCAGAAGTAAGAGGATTCTTAGCTAGAGGTTCATTAGTCCTCACTTGCTGTTTTCAAAACTTGTCAACGCCAGGTGAAAGCAAAGAAGACCAGAAAGTGTCGTGGCCAAAGTTAATGAGTGCTAAGCTAAATTCTGACCTTCCTTCAGCTTTAAATTGACTTTGGTACTACTCCTCCTGGCTGACACTGCCGGTTGGCACTACAGCCGAGCTCACCAGGCAGAGGGTTGCTATCACAGTGCCTGCCCCGCAGAGCAGCCAGATGCCGGCGTAGTACAATCCGAAGTGAATCGCGACAATCGGAATCAATAGGAAACGGCGTGTGAATCACCGCTTAATGCACTCCGGGGTGAGTCATCCCGATTCAAACCAGCTTTCAGAGCGGTACAATGTCAGTCAGCTTCTCACACAGTTCAATATGAGTCAGATCTCAGCACCCAGTACAATGTGAAATGAGTCACTGACTAATACAGCGCCATGTGCCTCCAGTACCCAGTGCGAGTTGTCAGAGCTTCTGTGTGATATGAGTCACTTCATAGTACAGTAAAATGGGCTTTTTGGAGGCCATTCATAATTAAGCACAATGCAACCAAGCGCTCAGGAGGAGATAATGGGAGTGAGCAGAGTAAACTGCTACAGGCACCAGTTTCACTGCATAGTAGAGAGGTTTGTAAAATATTAGGATGAATGATTTTTAAAATTGTATTGTTTCTTAAAACAAGCTGCTTAAAAATAACTAGAAGCAGGTACTTTCTCTGACATCAGAGCCAGCAAAAGCAGGGTTGAAGCAGTGGTAAAAATCCCAGCACTGGAGAAGCCTGTGGGGTTTTTTGTCGGTTTTTCTTCCAAGAGAGCTCATCAGTCAGTGCGACTGACATACATCCACTGAGGCTGACCCCAGCTGCCACAGAAGACAAGGCAAGGGATGCTGACAGCTTGTGCTGTGCAGAGGAGAAGATCTTGACACTGATTTAACTTAATTGCAGCTTGCAGTGACCTAGTTTGTGAAGGACTCAGCATGGGATGAAGTTATATCCATACTTACATTCATACTGCTCCTCTGTCATAGCATCCACATAATCAGCTGGACAGAAACAACAGGTTGCTTTTGTTGCTTTTTCTATGCAACTGGTAAAGAATTCTCTCATGTCTTTCCCTTCTTACAGGAGAAATAATGACAGTGACCCTGCTAATTACATGTCAGAGTAATATTTTCAATGAAGTCTCTTGGGATAAAATCCAAACTCCAGAAATTCTTTATCCAGAGGAGATATAGGGCATCTCTCTAAAAAAGAAAAAAACAAAAACCCACAAAAAACCCACTGAAGCCCCAAGTAACTAAGTTTCTAATAGGAAAGTCAGATTTCATTCAGAGAAAGAGTTTAGTGCAGGAAGTTTTTTGCAGACAGTGGCCTCATGTGGTGGCCAACTGGGCAGAACTGAATACCAAAGAGAAAGGAGTAGAAGACATCTAGCAGATGTAGAAGGCATTGGTAGAAAAATACCTGTTACAGGTGACATGATCAGGGCACTATCACCTGTTACTATGTGGGTGTGATACACTTTCAGCCATTCCTTTTGAAATATAAAGCAATGACTTCAGCTGGATAGATGAACTCGGCTCCTCTGAGCTGCTGCTCCTCTGGAAAAATTAATTAAGCAAAGCAAGAAAAGACACTCAGTTTCTGGACATCTGACATAAAAGTGTCCCAGAGCTGTTAGTTATAGGGTAACGCTTTCACTTCCAACTACATCCACTGAAGCCTTTAACAGACTTGGGCCCGGCAGTGACATAAAAAGCTGGTTTATTCCATGTGCTGCCAGTCTCCTTTCTGCTAACCTCTGTCTTGCAGTCACAAACTCTCAACCATTTCAGCCACCCCACTACAATATGCCAAATCTCCAATAATACAAGATAACTTTCGAGGAGCTCTTGCTCTTAACCTACTAAGTGGGCAATCTGACAACTATGCCTAAAGCATGTGCATATGAGTGGGCGAGTTCATTAACATATATTAGAATTCTTCTCTGTCTAAAATAGCACACTGCTTGATGCAGAAAGCCTGCTTGTCACATTTGTCAATGAAAAGGAAGAAGCACGAGCATCAAGTTTCCTGTTCATATTTCAGTTGACAGTGAACTGCCACAGGCTTCAGTGGGAGTTTGTTGCAGCCCCAAATATATCTGAATTGTTAAAATATAGATTTAGAGATTTATTTGGAACTTGACCCCAGCTGCAAGCCTCTTATGACATTAGTAGATAAGAACAGAATCTCTTCCAACTCACTGGTTATCATTACTGGGAGGATCCAAAGACAAAGCAGCAATTGTGAGAGTTGTGTAACCTCACCTAAAGCTCGCTGACACCAAGGGGTGGCTTTCATTGCTTTAGTGGAGTTTGGATCAGGCCTGAAGTATTTACTGAAAAATAACTGGACTGTATGATCCACATCTGTGCACTCACTCCAAGTGGCTGTCAGCTAGTGTTGCAGCACAGGGCTTCCCAGGCTGTGGACTTACTGTGAAAGCTTCATGCTGTGGCCATGTGGATCAGCCCCAAGGACAAGCTAAAGGCTTGCACACCTGCCTGATTGTTATGTGTACAAGGAGGGAACCTTATGTCTCAGTAATTAAGCTTAAGTAATAGAATCTTTGCACTTTGAACTGAGAAGATGTCATTGTGTTTCAGCATAAAGTGGGGATAAAAGTATAAAGTTTTGTCTACAATCTTCTGCGTATTCCTCGGTTTGGGGTTTTTTAAAATTTGGTTGAGGTTTTGTTTGGTTTTTTAAAATTGGCATTTGTGGCTTAGATTTTAAATATTCCTCCTTTGGTAATGCTATTTTCTCAGTAGCCCACCTTTCTGCTGAGAAATTAGCAAATACTATAAATGTTACAACTAAGCCAAATATCACCTGAGGTGTTTTTAACCAGGGAAATAATTTTCACTCCTGACCTTTACACTCCTTCGTGTTTATAAGGTTACATAGAGAAATGCTTCATAATCTGAATGTCAGATAGGTATGCTTTGGAGTGGAAAAGGTATGACAGACATTCTTATTTCACCACCTCAACATTACTCTTAAGGCATATGGTGGTTTTGCCACTATTGTCAAAAGTAGCATCTCAGATGCTTGCTTAAATCCTTGGACTTTTTAAACATTACTTATTAGCATTCAATAATATGAGCACATACCTTTTTATATGATTCATAGATGCTATCTAGTGGGATAAGAAGCAAGAACATGTGCCATTAATTTTCCTCTATTTTTGTTTCATTGCTCTTTAGGGACAATTTTACAATGGACTAAATTTGTTGTTATCATTACATAGAGAAGGACATCTCTTTCCTTGGGAGATCCAGAAACTCTGCACCTAGGCATCTGCAGAGATGCTACATTAGAGTGACTTGAAACAATGAACCAACTGGAGACAAGCTGATCACCTCAACTCCTACTCCCCATTCTCATTTAAGCATTTGACTAATTGGCACTCTCCATGTGGAATTTGGAGAATTTGGTTCTGTGGATTCCTCTAGGCAGGACCCATTGTGCCTAGACAAGTTTCTTTATGTTCTAATGTGCTGATTAACATCCTGTGGGGAGAATATCCAGAGACTCCAAGGCTACAAAATCAACCCAATTCTGCACAGACTGCAGGTAGTCAGAGGAGACTTGTAAGTGGCCAGGCACTTGTCTGTAGTCAGAAGAAACTTCCTGCAGATGCAGAAATGATCGTGCAGAACAGACTCATGTACACAATGTAGGGAGGTAGAAGATGTTTTGTAGCTCAGGACACTCACCAGGGATGGATCATGCGTGCGCTAGAGCGCTCCCAAGGCACGAGACAGCTGCGTGTACGATCTGAGCAGTAGCGCGTGACCCAGAGCCTCACGTGGTCCAGCCAACACCACCACTACGAGGACCTGTGCAACAGAAACCCCTCTTGCCATCTAGACACTGACTGACTGTCCCGTTCGAGGATCTTATTCCTCACAGTGACTCAATTTTAGCAAAATTAGACCATATTCATGTTATACCCAGCAAATGGGCAAAACTGTACCCAGTCTGAATTTAAACAGAGCATGAGATGGTAGAGGTTGAAGTTCTTTGGTTAAAGGTATCTTGCATAATTCCATCAGTAGTCTAAAAGTACTTTTGGATTCCTCAGAAAACATGTACAGGATAGCAGTCCATCTCCAATTATCTAAACCTCTGTGTTTTCTTCTCTAACCCATTTTCAAACAAGGCACATTGCTGCTCCAGATGGTGGGGGCAGAGAAGGCAGACCCCAGTTCTCAAAGTACAGGGAACATCCAGTACAGAGGGTTCTCATACAGTTTTTTCATTCCCACAGCACCTTCAGAGAGGTCTGGAAATCTGATGTTCCAAATTAACAACTGTAAAATTATATTAATAGAAGACCTTTTTACTACAAGGTCTAATTACACCCTCTCCTTTCTGCCCTGAAAGAGCCTGAAGTCTACTGAAGGCAAAAAAATAACCACCTCAATTCCCACAGATCCACAAATAAATCAAGCAATTGCTTAAATTGTTGCTAATGTGGGCTGTACTATAAAGGATCAAGGAATTTCATTAATTCCTACAAATAATAGTCACTGGAGTAATTGATAAATCTACTACCCATTCCTGCACAACTCAAACCAGCAATTGCCTAGCAAGGAGCATTACACAGCTCTCTGGTGGTTGCAGCAAGAAGCAGCCAAGTGTGATGGAAAACTTCCATGTCCTACAGTGAGATTCTAGATATACTAGAAGTAGCAAAAAGATACCTCTATGCATAAAATCAGGCTCTTCTGGAGTTAGATAAGCAGTGCTGGCATAGATCACTTACTCACTGCTTATTCTGTGAACCCGACCAGCCTGACATGGTTTTGTTCTATGGGACTTAATACTATGTGCACCAAAGGAGTTTCTACAACTCTCTAATAACCTGCACCACTGCTCAGCTCTCTATCTTGCCATCCTATAACATGGACCCTGGATTGTATTTAGTCCAGGCTAACTCAATATTAATATGAATCACAGATATGAATGTGTAAAGACAAAATATCTCAGAAGTAAGAGTGGATGTATTAGGATATATAAGCAGCATGTGTCTGAATCCAAGTTACATTTTTCTAATCGATAATAATAGTTTACTGTCCAAAGCAGCCTGAAATATTGTTAGATACATATGATCCTTCTAAAAATGCTTTATATGTTATCATTCTCTAATTAACATGTAAAAATGCTCCATTTAAAATAGTATAGGTATCTGGAAGGAAATAAATACTTATTCATTTCATTCATGTGAATCTGAAGCTGACAGAAAGAAATCTGAATCTACAAATGCATTCTACATTTCAGTCATCCTTCCACATTTTGAAACAAGAAAGGTTGGGGAGGGGAGATTGGAAGCTATGTTCTTTTTCTGATTTTATATTTCTGGTCAGTTAGGCATTTCTTGTCAGATTGGGCCTTCAGAGTTTCAAAATGGGTTATAGTTTCTATCTATATTGTTATTCTTGTATTTTATTCCTCCTGCTACACAGGTGCATCTTCTGCTACCATGTCATGCATTTGTCTCTTGGGAGAGTGGGTGGTTCTCACAAATACAAAAACTATTAAGCTCTATAAGACAGAAAGAAATTCAACATTAAAAAAACCCCACAGTAGCCAAAGTGCAGCAAAATGTAATTCTGCACTCTGCTAAAATAACCTTCTTTCTTCTCCTGACACTTCTGTCGAGTCCATGACGCCATCTGTACATTCCCCTCCAAGTTAAAACAACAACATTTCCTAAACCTGGATGAACATTTTTAGAAAGGAAAGCAACTTTTAACCCCCAAGTATTTATCTCATTAGATTTCAGCCTGATATTAAGTTATAGATTTAAAAAGGAACTCAAAATTGGTAGCAGCTAATTTTAATTCCCCTACAATTGTCATGGCCTCAAAAGAAGGTTTAGCAACCTGAAACAAACCTACACACAAAGGAATCTCGTGACACAGGAGGATGACTAGCTATGTATCCAAAAATCAAATACAAATAAAATGAAGAAAGACATACTCATCTTTGCACAAGCTAGCATTTCATCTCTCAAAGACATCTGTCACTTACATATGGCACAACTTTCAGCATAACAGGGAGAGCATTATTAAGTGCTGTAGAGCGAATGTGAAGCTCAGAGACAGGTCAGAAAGGAACAGGGACTTCAAGGGGACTCGTCATGTCATCAACATCACTTATCTGCACAATCTGCAAAGTGCAGTCTCCGAAAAGGCTTCCTACAACTGTGCAAAAAAAAAACCAACCAGTGCATCCACCAAAAATTGTTTCATGCTGTCTTCAGTTGGGGGACTCAGCGAAAACCATGTAATTATTGTCATCTAGTTGTGTGTTTCCTCCTCACCTTCACAGAAGCACAGAGAAAAATGTTTTAAAAAACTGTGGCAGTCAGACCTTCAATGGAGAAGTAAGCATTGGCCCTTCCCTCTTTGCTACAAAGGGAACCAGCAGGTTTGAGACATCCTCAATACTCACCAAAGGCCAGATTTTCAGGAGAGCTCAGGTGTCTCACTCAAGCATCATGAAGCCTGTGCTAATCAGGTGAAAGGAAAAAAAAGAAAAAAAAGAGGCCCTAACTACTTCTATTCTGTACCATTTTCTTTAGGAATGGCCTTGAAGTCAAAACCTCAGGAAACCCTTTTCAACTCCTAGGCTCATATACCTCTGTGCCAACAGCTCTAGCTCTCCAAGACCACTCACTTGTACCTTTTGTTCTCTGCATCACCACTCCCTTCTCATTGTATTCCCACCCACGTGAAGAATTCATTAGCCCTTTGCCTTCCATCACAGCACTTAATTGAGTGAATCTTCCAAAGGATTCAACACCTCAGAACTTCCATGGGGGAGAATCAGTGGTTTAGCTTTTCAGCTCCTTTGAGGCTGTGGCCTTCAGCACTTCTGGGTAAGACTTTTAAAGCAAACAAAAGGGAAAAAAGAGAGAGATGTTTCTTACTTCCCCCTTCCTTTGTTGCTTGCAGCCCATGGGATCAGAGAGGACGGAGATACGCAAACGGCAGATGGCTACGACCCCAGAGACCCCAGGTGCTGCACAGGCTCAGCTCAGCACAGGAAATCGAGGGTCCAATGCCTGCTGCTTTTGTTGGTGCTGTTGCTGCAGCTGCTCATGGTAACCCCTCTCATTCAAGCCTCTGGGGAACAGAATAGCAGGGAAGGAACACAGAGCTCGTGCATACGACAATATAAGCCAAAGAAAACACTTGCATAATTCTGCAAATCTGGGACACAAAGAGATAGCTGTGCTCTGCTACTAGACACAAGCCTCTACTCCAGTGTACTCTTTCTTTCCCCTGCCATTGAAATAACAGATTTAGAAAGAAATATCTGTACAGTATCTCTATTGCACTTTTTTGGTCAATACTGTGTAATGTCTGTTTTGTGCTGGACAGGGTCTCCTCAGCACTGAGCTTCACCAAGGCTCCTACTAAAAACTGAAAGCAATACCAGGATATGTCACGGCTTTAGATTTAGATTTGGGCCTTGGCAAGCAGCACCGAAGGTGTTAAATGGAGTTAGGAAAAGGTGGAAGGATTTGTAGGTCAGAAAATGAATAACCAGGTGCCCAGCACTGTTCTTTTCCCCTGAAGGTAACTGGATCTGTTGTCATTAATTAGTACTGCCAACTAATGGCACCTGCAACTGGTATGAAGATAATCATTGGGACCAGAAACTTTAAACATTGTATTTGCTGAAGATGAAGAGCTAAGCAGAAAAAACTCAGAAAAACTCCCATTACAAAAATCCCATTCCTGTCAAGGAAGAAAATTTATCAATCAAAGCAAAAGAGAAGGAATCACTTGATTCCTTAAATTAACAAGGTGTTCACCTTCACTTTCTTACCAGCTCCTCCAGATCCAAGAGATTTTGTTCTAAACTGAAGTAAATCTTCCCATACTCAAAAGCCCTGTACCTGTCTAGGGCAAGTGTTACTTAATGGCTGAGAGTAGAACTTGCATTCAAATAAACAAAAAGTCTTAAATGGCCATAGGAGTTCAGCCAAAACACTGACAGCAAGTGAAATGCTTCTCAGAAATTCACTATCCCCCACATAAACACTTCAGAGCAAGCAAACCTGGCACTGAGGTGATGGGAAGTGGTCATAAATAACCTTACAGCCTGGGCTAGGAATCTATTCCATTAATGTTGTTTTCCAACAGCACCTTGTGGCAAATGCTTTGGAGAACACCATTAGAAGGCAAGGGAAGAGCAGACTGATCATTTCCTTGCTATTGGTACTCAGCTCATCAGAAGCCAAGGCACACAAAATTCTGCCCTACCTAATGCAAATAGTGAATACTTTGCAAGGACAAAATGCTGCTTGGAGGTTTGGGGTTTTTTGTAGATGCCAAGAACTCTGGCTCTGATCCTACCAAGCTTTTCAGCAGGTGCTTAGAGGTAAACTAAGGTAGAATTTAGAGAGACATTAATACTCTGCCTGTACAGGATCAGTTTTCTACCTATTGCATCTATGTTAAAGCATCCCATACAAATTCCAATGCCATTTCAACAGCTGTTCAGTGCAATTGCAAGTGGCTCAGTCCAGAGCTGTACTACACAAACACCATTTTCCATAAAAGGAAAAAATAAGACATTTATCTACTAAGTCATGGTATATAAAATTTGCATTTTACCTTTTAAATTGTTGATAAAGTGCTTTTTTGTTTTTTGCCATTTTACCTGATATTTTACAGGATGCTCATTTTCTGTGCACCTCACTATTCAAACAATTCAAAGAAAGCAATTTACTCAAAAGGGTTTGTGAAAGTACCCAAATTTCACGATGCTTAAAATTCCTATTTGCATTTCAGAATCATCTGGGAAACCAATAGAGGCTCAGAAACACAGCAGCTTGTTTCAGCTTTAAAATAATTTCTGATTTTTTTTTTAAACAATTGTTTTCTAGTAGCAAGAAATGCAAAACAAACCGTAATTAAGCTATTTATATTCCCCATTCATAGACCATTTCCTCAAAATAGCCCAAGCACTTGGAACAGAAAAATTATGAATAGGAATAAAAATAACAGTCTCCATGAGTCATGCAGCTGAGCTGCTGAACATCCAATATTCAGCATACTCTTAATAGTAGATTTAGAATGAACTGAAATGAGTCTCTCAGCTGGATGCTCAGAGCCTGTGTTCATTCCTACAGTCAAACCCAAGCCTCCAGCCTGTTACTCTTCCAGATCCCGAGAGGATACAGTATTGCACTAGTCTCTTTATTGTTTACTTGTACATTTCTAGGGAAAGAGCCTGCCTGTAAGTTTCTGAAGCATGGCATGTTCTCTTAGGGAAGCTTTTGTTATTTCTTTGGTCTTTTCCCTTTTCTGAGCATTATCCTATGAAGACTGTATTCCTTTTTATTGGATCTGTTGGTTCCCCTCAATGCAAAAATAGCTCTGACAAGAGTATCACTTCCTGTCTGTGTGTGAGGAATACACACCACTTTACATATTCAAAAAAGGCCAGAACCACTAAAAAAAAGGGTAGCAAAGGCTTGAGACCCATATAATCCAAAAGAATAAAGAACTAGCATTACTACTTACTTTTTTTTCTTTTTCTGAAAAGAAAGTTGAGATAGTTCATTGGTTTGAATGTATGGTTCAGATGTTGCTGAAAAAAAGAGTTTGCTCTCCATCTTAGCTATATGAAAGTTTTCCTATGTCTTCAATACATGGACTGCCGTGGCAAAGAGAAAAGCATGTCTCTGCAGATTATGACTAACAGTAGACAAAGAGGGAGAAGGAGATGCCCAGTAAGTAATAAAGCTGCAAATAAGACTTGGCCAAGAGTTTAGAATGCAAAACAGGCAAAAAAACCCACTGGTCTAACAAAAAGCCTTCCTAGAGATAAATGAGATTCTTAGGGATTAAGGCAGCAAAACTTAGAATATTAGCATGAAAGAAAGGTAAGATACAAATGGAGAAATTAAGTTAGATATTTTCCTAGAAGTTATAGGGACTGCGTTGCTCTGTTTCAGCTGGAGGGTCCATTTCATATAAATAACAGGTTATTCACTGGGACCTTTACTTCTTGACATATTTTAAGCAGCTTTACAGATTATATGAATGCATGCATGTATGCACATGCATTTCTCACTAAGCTAGGATAGCCTGGATGAACTAGAATGTAGTCCCCATTCCCTAAAAAGAAATATTTGTATTTTCAAGTCCAGTTTCAAATGAAAATGAATCATCTACAACTACAAAAGAAGTTTTTTAAAACTAGGGCTATCTTAATTAACATTTGATGAAACAAGGAGTTGCCAGCTACCCTTCCATGGGACATAAAAAACTGCCTGTGATCACTAGTGATTGCAGCAAACTTTGTTTTTGTAATGCTGCAAACGAGTGTTTCCATTCAGACATACTCAAAATGATATTCAGCAATGATAGATCTGTTCTTTGTGCTCCAGACCTCACATTTTGAAGCATGTATTAGCAGCTTCCTAAGATGCAATTACCACACAATCTGAATACTGAAAGATGCTTACCCTTCCAATTTCACATACAGATTCACTTAAATCTTGTGTCCTCCTTCTGAACTCTGGCCTGCCTGTAACATGGTATAACTACTCCAAACTAGCCTTGGCCCTCATCACAGCCAAGGAGAAAAAAAATGCAAACAACCAAACCCAAACCCACCTACTTTGACATCTAACTCACGTAAAACCAGTGCATCAGGTCCAGCTGAAGTAAAAACATTGCACTGAGCATACACCATACAAAAATCAATGGAGAACAGATTTGGTATGTGACAAAGGGTATGCATGTATACATATTTATCCCATATACACATATATATATATATATAATTGGACCTGACAATCCTTATGGGTCCCTTAAACTTGAGATACTTTATGGAACTATGCACCTTCTGTAAAAAATCTGTATTACAGAATATTAAACAGCATTCAGCTACACTCAAGTTTGCCAGGTTTATACAATTGTAAAATAAAGGTCAGAATGTAATTATGGGTAATGTGCCTATCATTAGCTTCTGTCCTTTTAGAATTTCTTTTAGAAGGAAAAGCAGCTGGTGTATGTTCAGCCTTTTTCTCCATAAAGTTGACTAAAACTTTGTTTGCTACTTTGCAGTCTTACTGTTCAAAATCAAGAAGAAGAGAGAGCAAGGAGAACATCTCATGAACTCCAAGCAGAGGGTATTCCAAACTGTGAGGAAAGGTATGGTCTTTATTAAAGTGTTCTGTCAAGCTAAAATGAAACAAACCAAACAAACCATACTAAGCAATTGCAATGATTTACCTGAAATATATTATTTATTTGTCATTTACACTCAATTTGCAAGTCATCTGTTTTTTTACCTTCTAACGAACCAAAGATCTGATTTATAATATTTTACTTTATTTATATGCAGCATGTAAGCACATCCCCACTCTCATAAAATGACAAATTAAAACTAGCATTGTAAACTATCTCTATTTTTCCTGAAATAATTTGAAAATACATCCTGTTCCCACCCAGCAAGTATGCAGTGAGCCTAACTGGCAGTGCTCAGCCTTACAAAAATAATAAATATAAAGTGGAGCTTAGATCCTCCCAAAAGTCAGGCAACAGTTTCTTCAGAAATGCTGAAACAGGTAAAAGCACCTGCAAAATGGTAATAATACAGGGGGGTACCTTTCAGAATGTTTGAATCACTGCTTCTTTACATGTATTTTCATTCAATTTTTAACCATAATTTAACAAGGAATATGAGGGATAGAAAAAATGTCTAGCTGTTGCAGAGGTACTTCTTTGTTGCAATTACTTCGAGCAGTAAACTGCAATTTCTGCATCCAAGCAGAGGCAATCACCTGCATCAGAGTTTTTGATAAGCACACTTTCAAAAAAACATCTTATAAATGTGTTTACAAGAGTTTGCACTTGGGTAGTTCCAGTGAGGAATCGGAACCCCATGAACCTCACAATTTTGTTCCATTGTGATGGCAGATGCCTCCTGCCAGCTGCAAACAGCTTGAGTAACAATCATTTGTTTCTCTCTTCTTCTGCGCTTCTTCCTCCTTAAGCCCTGCTCCCACTCTCGAAGAAGTAAATGCCTGGGCTCAATCGTTTGACAAGTTGATGCTTACTCCAGCTGGCAGAAATGCTTTTCGTGAATTTCTACGAACAGAATTCAGTGAGGAAAACATGCTTTTCTGGATGGCCTGTGAGGAACTAAAACAAGAATCCAACAAAAGCGTCATTGAAGAAAAAGCAAGACTAATTTATGAAGATTATATTTCTATCCTTTCTCCAAAAGAGGTATATTGCTTTCCCTAATACATTCTTTGATGTTGCTTTGCACAGTTAGTTCTAACATGTTTAAAGCTACAGCAATACTCAGGGAGAACTTTTCCCCCACACACATTCCACTGCCATCAAGTAGACATTTAGGGGAAGAAGGCACCCGTTGCTGAGGTGAGATGGTCAAAACTACTTTCACTGGTTGTAAGGAAGCTCTTCCTATGCTCCCCTGGCATGCTGATATGGAACTTTTAGTTTGAGGCACAAATATATGGCTGATCACATTATCCTTGCTCAACTCAAATTTTATTTGTTGGACAAATCAGTTCCTTTATTCGTTACACTCGGAAGGGGGTGTATGCGTCTCTCCAAAAGCACAATAACCACAAATAAAGTGTTATTTTCAAAGCACGAATTGCTCAAAGAGCAGCTGACAAAATATGGCATAGAACAAACACAGTGACTTCCCCAAAATTTTCACAACTATTTGTCACTTTGCTGTTAGCAAATATGTCAAGTTTCAAAGACACCTCAGTTCAGTTTGAATACAATCCTGCCAAGCAGGCTGGAATTTTAAACCTTCCAACATCCTTGCAAAATTGCAATTTAATTTTTTGTAGCACCAGCTATATTTATGTACTTATAAAAATGCTGTTTAAATCTACCCAGTCTGTTCCTGCAATACTAATATCTCTCTACAGACACTAGAGACCTGCAGAAAAAAAAGAAAGACACTACTGCATGTTGTATGGAATTATTATATAGCCATACCTGTGGTTCACATCAATTCACCTTGCTTTTTAACAGCAATTTGATTAAGCAACAGCTTCCCAGGTTACATTTTGTGCCTGCGTCATACACTTACTCCAAATTCAGTCTCTTTACGACAGTACTAACTCTCCAGGAAATGAACTGTCACAAAAAATTATAAATGCTCTCTACTACAGAGCAGGAAGTTGGTCTGGAAATGACCCATCAGTCTCTCAGGTCCCAGTAATAATGGGATTGCAGACAGCCTTGTTCAAATATGGTACCTCAGTGAGGATATTTCCCTGCCCATACTCCAGATGTTACTCCATTCAAATTTTAACAGAATCATTTTTTGCCTAAGTATATTTAGCAATTTTTACAGTCTTGGAGGACACCAGCTGAAACGGTTAAAAAAGATGGCTTTTTCAACCAGTAAAACAAAACTAGGACCCCACCTGTACTATTCAACACTATTATTTACATGACTTTCTATTTTAATATGCAGGTCAGTCTGGACTCCAGAGTAAGAGAAGTTATTAACCGAAATATGCTGGAACCCTCACAACACACCTTTGATGACGCACAGCTTCAAATTTATACCTTAATGCACAGAGACTCTTACCCACGGTTTATGAACTCTGCTATTTATAAGGACTTGCTTCAGTCCTTGTCTGAAAAATCCATTGAAGCATAGAATTTTTTCTTAAATGTATTTATTTTAAAACAGACGGGACTCTGGGCTACAGAAATCCACAGGGAATTTAGAATTAATCAGATATTTACCTGAAAATAACTCAGGCAAGTTTTACTACAGACTGAATAATTTAAATCCGCACAAAGCTCTGACACAATCAGCTAAGTACAGTTTCTGATTAAATTCAGTGCTATTTTGCAAAAGAAAATGAAGAGAATGAAGAAGAAACACTATTCAAAAAACACAGTATTTTTTCAAACACAGTAGACAATTCAAATGCAAAATTATTACAACCTATGTCTGAGGTACAAATACCAACTGAACATGAAAATCAAAATTGACTTTTAAGTGGAGTGTTAGAATTTTTTGGAAAACCAAACCAGTTGCCCCATCCACACTGTGACCAAAGTAAAAATATTACTGTCAATACTGGGTTACTCTAGGCATAGGTACACTCCACTTGTTTTGGTATATTTAATGCATACATGGTGCACTACCGGAAATTAGTATGGCAATCTTATGAAAGTTGCTGGTTGAAATAATGCTGCCTATAAAAAAATCTTTTGCTGAAGAATTGTTATTTTAGTACTAGAATCTGCTGAAAGCATTAAGTTCCCTTTGTTGATGTTCATAAAGTTAAATTATTTAATTCAGAGGGAGACAAGTCTGGGCATTTAAATTCCAAAATAAAGCAAAATTCCAAAAGAATTCTCACATATTCTTCTCTTCCCTCAGTAGGTGTATGTAAAACCCTTCACAACTGGCTCCCAAGAGGATGGCAGATTCAGCCAGCTTGGGTTTGTAAATACTAAACTCTCCCATTCCCTGACAGATCTTGTAAGGTTTCCATTACAGATACACACACAATTTACTTAATAAAAGCAGGAAGATGGAACCTGTGTTCTGATACAGCACTATTTCAGACTGTCCAACAGCACCAGCTCTATCCAGTAATAAACCATGTCCATTTACAGTATACCAAAGCATTACACTTGATTCTTGGTCATATCTCAAAATCAGTAATCACAGGAAATACTAGGAAGAAAGTAAATTGAATCCACATAAACTATCTGTAGATCTGTTCCTCTAATGTCGCCTTTCTTTTAATTTACAAGATTCACTACAATTCCACTATATTAAACTCTGGAGTTTATAGTGGATTTCCACTGAATTGTATTTTTTTCCTGTGTATTTATTTAAATGAGGCAAATGACACATATAGAATGGAGAAAGACATATGGGAAACAGAAAGACAAAAACATACCCCTAGAAGGGAGAACCAGAGTGGCCTAGTTCAGTGATGTGTACCGTAGCCTTTCTAAAACCTACTCTTTGCCCAATTCCAGCACTTTGGAAAGTACAAAATGGGGACTTTCTCTTAAAAAAGGAAATGGGAATAACAAAATAGAATTTAAGAGATCAGTTTAATGGTTTCCTCAATGCACTCGGCAGGAGACACATTGTCCCCTTACTGCACTCGCATTTTGAAGGAAATAATGATTAGATTCTTTCATTCCACAGCACCACAGAAGAGCCAGTACACGGCAGGTTATCAATGCTACGGGCTGGTTCAAGGGCCAGCCTGGATGGGGCACTGAGCAACCTGGTCCAGCGGCAAGTGTCCCTGCCAGTACAGTTGGTACTAGATTAAGGCACCTTCCAACCCAAATCATTCTATGATTCTAGGGCCAGGTTTCATCATCTCCTTCCAACAACAAAACACTATTCAGCATGTCAGCACAAAAAAGTAAACCAAAAAAATTAGAGCAAATCCAAGTGCTTTTGCCCGCTGTAGCATGGTGCTGGATGAAGAAGTTAAGAGGAAACCCTTCCATATACCACTAAAGACACAGTTCAGTTAGTGTTTGCCACTGCTTAACCTATCAATGCTGGTTACCTCAGCTGAATTTCTATTTAACACACCCTAAGAACTATCAATATAATTTCAGTTTATGTGAAGTATTACAATGTAAGTAATAACTTCAACAAAACAAACTAGATTCTTCAAAAGGCAGCACTAATGGGGAGCTTGCAGTCAAACAGACGATGCTGTACTTGTTTTAATCAGGGTGGGTAGGAGTGCTCTAAACCTCTAAGTTGACAAATTAAGTTTAACTAGGTCAAATTCAGGTTGTTGGAAAGATCATATGCACACATCAAAAAAAAACTTCAAAGCATGTCATCTCACAAAATGGAGGATTTCATTTCTTTTAAGTTATCTCTCTTCCCTACAAAGATACTTCATTAAAGCTGGAAGACAGACCAAACACTCATAGTCTGTATCAAACAATATATTCTGCAATTATTCTGCAAGAAAAAGAAAAAAAAAGATGAAGTTAGAGGGGAGAGAAAACTATATTGGTTTGGGCAGTTTTACGGTTAACAAATTATTAAAAGAAGAAAGTAGTAATTTCTAAGCTTATTTTCCATGTGCTACAATTTTGAAGCAATTAGCATTTTCTAGGCAATTTTCATTTTACTTTTGCATTACAGCATGTTGACATTTGCAATGTGCATTCTTTCTGAAATATCTTAACAAGCCTTAATGCTGTGCTTTAGGCCTAAGCTTATACCCACCAGCAGTGGCAGAATGCTGATCCCTAGATATCCTGAGAGTGTCTCCTAAAAACCCAAACAACCCACTCCCTTAAATATTTTGCTATTTTGAGGCTGGTTAATGCTAGATTTAATTGATGGCATGGAGGCGAGGAGAGGGGGGAGGAGAAAGAGGAAAACAAAAATCCACCCACACAGATGACAATTTTTTAATTACATTTCACTACTATATACTTGCTCATGGTGCATAAACTTCTCAGGGCAAAAGCGAAGTGCAGTGAAAAGGAAAAGTTTCCACAGACAAGCTGTTACATGAACAGCAGGAGAAAATAATCATATTGACATAAGATTATTATTTAATCATGTAAGAAATTATCACAAAATCAATTTATCCTAGGTTGAAAATGAGCATGGTTGGTTTGCCTTGGCATTTATTGAGCTGCAGGATATCATTAAGCTCTAACAACTTTCCAGTCCACTGGAATTCTTCCTTCAATGTCTGCACATCATAAAGCAGTAACTCCCACAGAACATGCATACTGTTAAAGACTGCTCTTTTCTCCAGCCTGCTAAGCACTATTAAAATTGCATGGGCTCCTTCAGCCAACATATTGTGCTTTACACTGACCTTTTAAATTCCAAAGTCATTAGCACAGTATAAATGGAGAAAAAAAAATCATATCTATATTTTGAAGGGCTCTACCATATAAAGTTAGATTAAAATTCATCCCACAAGCATCATGTACTTATGCAGTTTCTGATTACAAAGAGTATCAGAAAAAAGATAAAGTGATGAGAAAGGCTATAATATCGCAATGTTAAGTAATTTTTAAACAACTTTGCTGTAAGCAGTACTTAAGAACATGTGTCTTCTGCCATAAAAGGTATGAATATTGTTTCAATGACATTATGAAAGATCTTCTATACTGATGTTGTAACTAAATTAATCCCAAACCCTTTGAAATGGTAAAAGTCTTCAAGAGTAGTGATGATCTAGAGAAACAGAAGCTAATATACAGTTGTACAAAATTGTGCTTAAAAGAAGTGAAACTCCTCGGGTTTGTTTATATGAATGACTGCTATTTCAAGATCCATTTCCAGAGGCATGTGTTGGTAATACGACCACATTTTAAAGAATGAAGACTTCATGTTGATGAATTAAGTTCTGTCTAGGCTCATCAGAGTTGTGAGTTTGCATTTAAAATTCATGTATGTGATCACAAGCAGAATCCTGAACTTTGGATAAAAACTAGGCACTTCCTTGGATTCACAAAAGCCAAGATCACTGGGCAGATATTTCCCTTCCGCTTAATGATAGTCAAAAAGAACCATTCAGTACAAGATATTTTAAAACTCGTATTTTCTCCTGAACGAAATAACAGAATATATGAGGAAATGTCTTATATGAGAAAATGTCTTCTAATGAAGGATCCAGAAGTTGTGTTTTCTGAGCAGCAGAATCCTCTAGCCTTGCTTACAGAAGATTAGATCCTTAAAGAACTACACACACACACTTTAAAAGGTATGTGGCCTCCTCTTTCTCTCTATTAGCATAGTGTACAAACTACCTGAAATTGTAGGGCAACTCTGTTTCATCCGAGAGAATTCAAGCGTCCATAAAGGTAATAACCAAACCTGCTATTCTTGGATGGGAGAGATGCACCACCAGTTCTGCTGGCATGCTTCAGTGCATGAAGTATCCCAATGTATTGGGTCAGTCACAGCACAACTGCAGCACAGTAGACAAGCCAGCCAGCCGGGGAAATAAGAGACAGTCTCAGCCCCACCTTTGCATCCTCTCCGATACAGGAGGGCCATTTTAGGCAGCTGTGAAACTTGCAGCAACTGTTGAACAGAGGTGCATCCAAAGATCAGTACTGGAAAGTTTTATTTTTGGATCTGAGTAACCAAAACAAAGCATGAATAGAATAGATGCATTTTTGGATCTAGTTCTTGCACTCCATCTTTCACTGGGCAAAATAAGCAGTTCTTTTTACCATGGGGGCAGAAGAGAGAAGGATGAAGGCTGCTACTCAGCCGTCAGGTATCATCAGGTGAAATCCCTTTTTATTTCAATGCTTTCTTGGATACACCTGCATGACAGAAAGTGCTACCACAGTTCTGGTTCTTTTAATAAAGTCCAGATATAATCTGGTCTGACTACAGAAAGACAATTACTACATTTTCTCAAAAGATACTTCTCCTAAGCATTACAATCAGACACAAAGAATAAAGGACACATAGTGTGAGGAAGGTTATGCAAACCAACCAGTGTCTGCCCTGTATATATGTGCTTTGAACAGCCATGGAAATTTAGGTCTACTTGACATCCAATTTGCAGTCATTTTTAACACAATTTTTTGGACTTGTTCTTTTAGAAAGGTCCGCAAACAAAGCACTCTAATAACATCTATAATTAGTTTGTTGTCCTCAACAACTTGAAAAAAAATTAATTTTACATCTTTTAGTAACTCTTAGGAAGTAATCCTGCCAATGGACCTACACACAGGCTAAAAATTAACCCATGCTGCTAGTAGAAAAAAATGTTTTCTAAAGGACATTAGTGTAAGTTGAGTCAAAATGTTTATATATAAAAAGCTATGCAAGAAACTTTAAATGCTAAACAATGTTCTGCCTAAAAAAAAAAGTCAGTAACAAAACTTCTTCTATTTTAATAATTTTTTTCCTTCAGCAGAAAAGCCACACTTCCTTGCATAAACCGACTGGAAGAGCTTGCTCATAAAGTATTAACCAAACATTTCTCATCTCTCAAAGTTCAAGTGTCATCATACTATTTCCAACTAACTTATTATGGTTGCCACCATCACACAAAAAATATTCAACATAGAAAAACTTGCTTTTCCTTTACATTCAAGGAATTTATTCTCCAGGAACTGCGCACACTCTTCCCATCCCCTCATGAATAATTTATACAGTGCCAAAATAGTCCTCCTCAGCCCCAAACTCCAACAAAGTAAGTAATATAAAATTAGATATAATGAAAGAATTTAATCTCTTCTAAAGATGTTGACATGTTTTTCCTTGAAAACACATTTGCAAATACTTCTAAACATGCACTGTTAAAAAGAAAACTCTAAAAAAGCAGCATTTATGTAATTTCTCATATGGAAAAGATCATGACTTTAATAATTTATTCCCACTTGCAGGTCTATGATTGACACCGGATACCCTACATCTAAAAAATCATTTCATGAACAAAATCAATGCCATTTAAATGAAGGGAGTATAGTATTACCTCCCCAGCCAGTTTAATGTAATGAATTGGTTAGCTGGTGTTATTAGGATTGCCTACAACACAATGCCTTTGCTTATTTACAAAGTCTAAACCCAAGCTGGTTGTCAAGCACATTAAGCAAGACTGAGCACTCAAATCAGATTTAACCACTATTTTAAGACATTCTTAGAAATAATGCCCACTGAAAGAACATAAAATACATGCTTTGGGCAATAAAATATATTGCATTGATCAAAGCTGGTTACATAAACAAGCTTAACCAATCACTGCAAAAGAGGTCATCATATCCACTAATAAATATTCAAATTCCATGACTGCAAATTTAGTCCTAGTCCAGAAAAAGCACATACAAACTAGAGAGTTAATTAAATTGTGCTTTAGTTAATAACTGAGTTTAATGTTATGAGGAACTTATATACCTTTTCTGCTTGCAAAGCTAGTGAACACAGCAAAGAGAAACAAATTTCATTCTTACAACCGAGCAAATGTAGAGAGGCAAAATACACACAGGAGGAGCGTGTATATTTCAGACCACAAAAAATACAGTACATTATTCACATAGTTAGAAAAAACCAAGACAATTACCAAAATGTTTAACTGGTAAAAGTTTAATGTCAGCTTACTTATAAAAATGAAAAAATATTTTAAAATTCACCATACAATTGAGCAACCTGGCCCTACTGACTACCAGCTATAGGAAGGCATTTAAGGAAATGATGGCTGTGTCAAAACAAAGGCTAACTTGAGGCATGTATGCTGCTTTGAGATAAAAAGAAAAGAAAAACCAAAAAACCCTCTCATTTGCAGAAAGCTAGATGCTTAGCCTAGTTTTTAAAGCTAATTACAAAATCCTCTTTCATACTGGTCCAGATGTCTTGACAATTTCTTCTTCTAACAGAACTGTCAAAAGAAAAGAATTTTTTATGAGATCTTCATACAGCTTAGTTCTAAATCTTTGCAAGAAGAAACAGAAATACAACACCATACTTAGGATATGGAAATTACTAGTTAAAGCATTTGCTTATATTGTAACCATTCCTTCAGGCATCTGTATACAGACACTTCTGTATTTCCCACCTTATGAAAGGTTTTAAGGACAAACGTACTTTTTCAGGTACTGCAAACAATTCCATCAAACAATTTCTAAGCTTTATATATTATTTAGATATCTCGGAGCACATATTTGAACAATACTCAGCAATAAGCTATGTAAACCAAGATGCATAAAATGTATTTTTATGTGGGAGTCTTAATGTATACTGTGGCGTGGCCCTGCAGAGCTGCAGCATTCTTAACACAGAAAAATAATGGAATGAGGTTATCATGCTTCCTATTGCATGCGATCACATCTTAAACTGCAAATTTTACAAGCCTTCGTTTCAGTGTTTCTCTGTTTTATTGAACTACCAGTGTTGCTCAGAAGCTTTATAAATTTCTGTTTCTCAAACTTTCAAAAAAGGTTCAATCAAGTAATCACTGCCCTACACTTATCCTGGCACAAGAATACAGCAGCAGTCATCTCTCATTTTTATTGCTTCTTCTTTTCAGAATAGCAAAAAACAGAAAAAACAGTAACAAAAAAGGTCTAAAAAAGGCCTGTTACACTCACCAAAGCAGAGATTAAAACCAATTAAAAGAACTTTGGGTGAAGAAAGAGAAAACACAGTGACTAGCTTGTCACCTCTTCGTATGGCAAAGCAGTATTGTAACTAAATGTCGCAAGGACTAAGTCTTGACTTCTCTCCCCCTTTGCAACCAACCTGCTTGACAGATCTCACACCTTCCATCGAAAACACATTTCTAATTTAAAGCTATTTTTCAATCTCAACATGTAATATCATTAATGGGTTAAGAAGTAACTAAAAGTCTAAGTGATTTGTCACATTTACTGTAAACCAAAATTAACCACAGAGCCTGGCTGCCTGCTATCAAATATGCAGAGCAGTCTAACAGTCTTACCTTCCATCTGTTTCCACATTCATTACAGACAACAAACGTTGTCATGGGTTCATCAGCACTGCGGGTTTGAACCTTTGGCAAAGGCAAGAGCCAGAGCGGAAAAGGAAAATTAATATCTTCAACTTTTGTTAGTGTGCGTTCAATGTAAATATTTAAATCAAAGTTTAACATTAAGGAAACAAATTTGCATAAAACTACAAGTTAACTTTATGTATCAACTGAAACCGGCTTTTTTGCCTTGCAATAAAGCCATAATAAACTTGGATTTTGGGAGACTTAGTGGCACTAAAATACCAATTTCTGCACTGAAACTGCATGGATTTCTAGGAACAGATTCTGCACTAAAACTACAATGTTCAATACAGCTTCACATACATTTACCGATGCAAAGGCTTAAAAGTCTCGTGATTGAAAAAACAGCTTGCTATTTAAAGCATCTGATAAACAATATAAAATATAAATGCAGCTGATCCTATGATGAAAATTACATTCCCTGAAGCACTGTTAAGCAAATTAAAGCCTCCCTTCTTGCAGTTGTAGGAATGACTGTAAATCAGGGTCTAGTGTTAGTCAAATGGTACATTAAACATATATAAAAATATACATGTGTATATACGCATATATCATTTTCTGCTATTTAGTTCCTCTGTAAAAATAAGCTTACACACATTAAAAACAGTCTCTCTCCTCCACATAACACCCTTATGAATAACATGTATTAAGAAGAATTAGCAAAAATTCAGCATTGCAAAGAAACTGAAGTTTCAGTCTATACAGATACTCAGCTTGGATCTACGTAAAATTTTTGGCAAATAAAGACATACAAATAAAATAAAACTTCCTTTACATAAGCACAACTAAGTAGATCCAGCTATCTTCATATTTTGTAATTTGTCAGCATTTTGTTAAAAGTGCATTTTTCAATTCCTATTTTTTTTCTCTGACAATCTTTATATAGGACTTAAGCTTTGAAAAAGGAAAACGAAGAGGCTGAATAACCACGCACCTGGGTGTACGTACAGTTCTTCTTTTTGCACTTGCCACATGTAAACAGATCAGTTTGGGTACCTCCTGTTTTAGCCATCTGGTGCTCTCTGATAGCTTCTTTGGTCAGATTTTTGCGCATTTCTTTCAGCTCATCACTTGCCATTTCCTATAAAAGACGAAGAGCAGACAGAGTTTACTAGAGAGTTTTAGCTTTAAAACAAGTTACCACTGTGCGAGCCAATACAATTTTTTATTTAGAATCCATGAACAACAACTCTGTTGAAGGGCAATGAAATTCTACACATTTTTAATTTTACAAGACTTAAGCTGGGATATTTCACAGCACAGAAGCTACAAGAAGTTAAAAATGTTCTCTTTTTTAACACAGATAGGAAAAAAAAAGTACAACGTCAAGCATCTAGAAACATTTCTATGCAAATGCACTTCCAAAGTTCAGAAATGCAAGAGAAACAAGGTACAGGACTTAAAAGTCCTCCAAAGAGGAAAAAAAGATGCTCTCCCTAGGTTAGATCCTTGGATAATTATCTCATTGACCTACATAAGATTTATTATAGGACAAAATTTACATTATTTTGACTACTTCCATATTTGTACTGATAAATACAGTACAGCCATAATTTACCATGTCACCAGAAATCATATAAACTTAGTTTCTAAACCCTTACCAGAGAGTTCAGAATTGCCAATTTTCTTTTTCCTTTAAAATAGCTTTAGTGCACAAGATCTCCACAGTGTCTAGTAATCAAGAGTGCACAGCAAAATCAATTTGTTACATTTTTCTTCAATACAGTTTCATTCAACATTCCACATAGATGTGGAATGCAAATCTTGTATCAATGCTGTTTCACTTCAGAAGTAATTGTAACACTAAGGGGGTTTCAACCATTAACATTTTAATCCAAAATATTAATCAAACAAAGAATGGGCACTGGATAGGACAAAATATGTTTGTGCATATGTACATAAATATGTAGAACAAACAAAATAAAAATATCTACTGAAGGTACAATTTACTTTTTTTACACATTCACCAGCCTCTGTTTGCCCTAACCTTTATGTAAAGCTATAGTAAAAAAAAAACAGCCAACAAAAAAAACCCACCACAAAGTTCTTTTGGAATAAAGTTAGTCACGATTTTCATTAGTTGACCATAACTAATTCCTCTCAGTCTCCAAGACACTCCTTTAAACCTTATTTGAGGGGGCAGAATCTAACACATAGAAGCAGAACTACAGAACTGAAACAAGATGTTAACTCTGCTTTCATTTTTCTCTCCCATAAAATCTAATTTTTCATTTGACTTTCTAGATTTATTTTGATTTGTAAAGACACTTTCATCCCCTCTACTCCAACACAGCCCTGTAATTCAGATTCTGCAACCCACAAAAAAGTCATAGTCTTTCAGAAGTACAGGCAGCTTACATAAATTACTTTTATAGCTAACAAATACAGGCCAGGATTTAAGTCCAACAGGGAAATAGTTCAAGACCTGGGCTTTACTTACCTCTGCTGTCATTTTGGCAAACTTGTCAGGAGGAATGTTTCCACATAATACATTTTTCCTTAGGTTAGGGTTCTTTGCATCCTTGAGATTCGCTATCCTACTTCGTACCCTATTTTTGTATTTCATATCAGTGTTTTTTAATTCTTGAAAAATAGGTGCTTTGGATTTAAGGAATAAAACATGGGTAAGTAAAATAGAGTAAAATATTAACAAGTAAAACAGAGCACTAGAAAGGATTCATTTTGGGGGGCAACCTTTAAACCAATGTACGTTCTCCACTGTTCATCAAGTCCTCCTTCCACCCCAATCAACAGCTACTTTCCTGTTCAAACAGCAGAATTCACAACCTTCTGAAGCCTCATCATAGTTTAGCGCAGGGTCACTGAAATACGAATTTTTGGGTAGTAGGATCTCAACAGAAATTGTGAAAAGTCACCCATAAGTTTATGTCCAGTTTCTTGACCTCATCCTGAGAATTAATTAATTTCTGGACCAAATATTCAAACAATGACAGCTCACTAGCACAATTTTTTTTGTTAAAGAAGAAGCCTAGACCTCTGTTCTGGAGCTATTCAAACACTGCTACCAGAACCACCCTTCTGAAAACTGCAAATTCATTTAGAAATAAACATGCAGAAAATTAAATAAAGACATTAGAATATGATTAAGACTGTTAAGAAGAAAAGACTTTAAAATAGCATAGAACAGCCCAGCATTTTATGTAAGAATGCTTCAGTAAGATATAATATTGCTGCTGCAAGGAAAACATATTGAGCCGAAAAGAACCCACACGCACTCACCTACATGCATGCCTACATATTTTAAGGCAAATCATTTAGGTTGGGCTGTTTTTTTAAACACTAAATTTATGTACTGATGTGTTGAACAGTTTGCCATTTTTGTTTTACATGAAATATAAAAACACTCAATATACAGATCAAGTTAATTAATTTGAAAGTTATTGCATCTTTTAAAAATAATACTGCTCTAGAGCCACCGATATACAACAAAGGATATCTTCTTCAATCTGAGAACCCAGCTCTTCTTCATCAGCACCAATAGCAATGTAATCATCTGAGGAAAACAAATTATAAAATATTAGCAACCTGACACTCTGTGTTCTATATCCCTGAGATCCCTATAGTTTCAGAACTCTGAAACTCAGCAAATTATGAAACACCTGCAATGAGTCTTGTTTTTGTATAGGTAATTTTAATTTACTGCATACTTGTCCTTTCAAAATTTATTACTTGGAAGAACAAAAATAAGTGAAAGGAAGCAGAAGTTTAAAAGAATTAAAAACCTTTAAAAAACCAAGAAACTTCTGACACCTAATTGTAAACACAAGTAGAAACAAAAAAACATTGCTATACAGAAAAATTTAAAATATTCCAATAGGCTTGGCATCTCTCCCATCTCCACAGCCTGTGCATAGAACAGACTACTATAAAAAGGAAACATTTTATATTGTGTTTAATCAATTGCTTTAGTCCACACAATACAAGAATAAGCAAATAAATGTTCTGCATGCATGGAAGAGAAAGATTTCATTAGAAACATAGTAATTAAATAACAAACAATCTTATTAGATTTTTTTAAATGCAAAGCAGAGATGTGTCATAAAACACATAAATTAGAAGAAACAGACCACGGCAGTCTTGAAGACAATGCAACACTTGAACTGAAATGCCTCAAGGTAACTGTTTACTGTTTCTGACCAAAATGCTTCCTCACAAAGACATCTGCCTGTCCAAGACAGCTTAAGAACAAATTACATACAGTGTTTGCCTCCTCATTTCAACATGAGTGTACTTCACTGAGTAATCCAAACATTTCTCCTTCAATCTCATACCAAAGGCCATAAAACAAGAAAACAACCTTATTTTTTTAACTCAGGGATCATCAGTTTACATGTGCTGTAGAAAGCAACATAGCATAAAAGGTTCTTGGAAAACCAGCTAAAATTAAGACTACACAGAATTTTGAATACTAAGATGCTGTGACCATCTGGTCCCAAAAGAAGTCTATGAACTATTGTCCAGATGACCACAAATTCATGGTCTTTAGTCAGCTTTGCTTATTGTCTATACCTGAATTTATATGAATTAAAAGAAGGAATAAAAGAGCGAAGATGATTCAGAAGTCTACTTACATTGGGCTGAGTTACACTAAGCTAAGAACAGAGAAACAGGAGTTGGGTCATAATTTTGATAGAAGCAAAGGACGCACCAGGGAAAAATCAGGTAATTCTGAAAAGTCCAGCTTTCAGTTTGCTCCTTACCTAGCATATAATTCGATTTCTCAGGTTAAAGACACACAAGTGTACATGAGAGATAACAAGAAAAAAACCCAGAACACTCAAGGAATTTACAGATACCCAAAAGGCATGAGGTTAAGAGCAATGCAAGACTCTCTTATTGCAAGTATCTTGATGAAACGTCAAGAATAAATCAAAAGAGAAAGGCAGCCTTCAAAAACATAATCTGAAGGTCCCCAGGACCTCTGGTTTAAGAAAGGCAGTCTTGTATATAGCCACACTCTCTCAGTCAAAAAGACTGAGAGAAAAAATAAAATAGCACCCTCTACAAAAATATTTAAATGAAGCCTTAAGGAGGCAATAACATTCCTGAAAAGATCCCCTATAGGCAAGGTATCAGATGACGTGAGCCACAAAATGTCCTGAATCATCAGAAACAAAAATGCATTTTGAAACATTCCTATGCTCTCAAGGTTACTCATTATTTGCACCTTCGGTGAACTGGTTTATGGCTCTACACACGCAAATGGACACAAACAGGGTTTATTCTACCCTATGGGGCAGGAGAAAAAGTGGAGTGGGAAAGACAAAAATAAAGAAGAAGGAAATAGTTAAACTTGAAAATACAGTCTACAAAGCTCACCTCCTGTTCTGAGAGCTGCAGAGAGCATTTCTCTACATTTCACTCGCACAGAGTCTGAAGTGCTTGGAGCCCGGGGAAAAGAAGGGATGAAAGAATTTGAGGGAGCACTACCCTCCTCCTTCCTGCTGCTGGAATTGCTACTTGAACTGCTAAAAAAAGGCAAAATGAAAACCAATATTAATGTTTTTTTCCCCCCCTTCTTCAAATAACTTTGTTTCTGGGCAAAATACGGGTCTTCTGCTATATCCATTTGATGGTATTCCTAAATAAGAACATAGGCTACCTTTTTAAAGGTATTTATAGCTCTAGAGTCAATACGATTTTTAAAGTGTCTTTAGACTATTCACTAGGGTATTCCACACAATAGAGACACAGCAGGTATTTCATTCCATTATGTGGCATATAAGCTTTAATTCTCAGTTCTTTATATTAACATGAAATCTTTTTTTTCCTCCCACGGAACTTTACTTTAAAAAACAGTGACGATACATCACACCAACATTCACTCTGCAGCGAATGTCTTGCATTCAATCTGCTTACCGTACTGAAGGGGTGCCATGGTCACAAAAAAACCCCCACAATTTATGTAGTTTTGCAAACTGTAAACCAAGTTTTCAGCTTCCATCTGGACATACAGTTAGAGGTTAAATTTCAATTTTAAAATGGCTGCTGAAATTCAGAAATGAATAGAAGAAATGGGCTTGCAAATACTCTTTTGTAAATGTTCTTCAGCTCCTACAGTGACATTAATGTAGGCTTCTTTTTCTGGTAACATATTTTGTGTTTACCAAAAAAAGTGCAGAATGTTTATTAAACACAAAAGCAGCATATGCAATTCCCACAACACAGAGACTGAAAGTTGTTTTACAGTTCTCAAAGCTGGGTGCTAGTACTGAGAGAGGACAGAGTACTTGACAGCCCCAACAGATGGAATAAACAATAAACTTCTCTGGCCATATCTTGACCTATTTTTCTTTTTTTTTCATGTCAACAGTAGCACAATATATTTCCCCAAGAACATACTCTTTTTTGTACAACTCTGTCTTTCAGAAAAGAACATGGCAGCTGTCTCTAATATGACAAATTCGGACCAAATAGTTTAATGTTAATTTATACTGAGTAAGATTATTTGCACAGCCATTAAGAATTAAGCACCTTTCTTCTCTGGCTTCAGGGCTGTTTTGTGAGGAAGATGCAGGCTCCTTCTTCTTTTCTTCAGAATCTTTATCAGTTGAAGGTCCATCTGGAAATACAAAACATGAGAAACTCTCTTCTACCCAGAAATAGCAACTGATTTAAAGCAGTGGTAAAATATCATGATTTCTCCTGAACCAGTTGGAAATGCTATCAGCTCCCACTCTCTGCTTTGACCTTCTCTTGCAGTACAGCCTTTCCACTTCCCAACACCCTCCCAACACAGGAAATGGAAAACATGACAACACTTCAGATCCTTCGAGTCAAGCCCAGCATCTGCTTAAACTGGCAGTGAAGACATGATGGAAACATAAGACTTTTATGATTTATTTCTCCAACACTCCTGCATTAGGTAGACAGTAACTTCTCAGGTATTGCATCACGTCTCTGGAGTTCGTCTTCTATGCTTTATAGACGTAAGTTTCTACTACATACATGCCATTCTTTTTAATTATATTGTGGAAGACACCATGGTTGGCAAAATATGAAGTCATTTTCATATTTTCGAAGGAGTTTTCCAGACACACAGGATTTTCTGTGATAGCTCTTAAAATATTTGCCTCAGTATTTAAATATATTTGAATCTGCCATTCCCATACAGGTTATGTTTCACTATGGTTTTATAAAGAATAAAGACAAAAGTCTTTATGAAAAAGAGCAATCACAACATTTAACTCTAGCACAGCAAGAATGCATACACCCTTCTATTGTAAAGAGGATTTCAGAGTGGCTAAATTGAGCACCTGCTTTGATTTGTTCTCTAGAAAGGCTGGCTCTCTACTGCCTACAGAGAAAGCCTAGTGAGATTGGCACCACTGATTGACAGATTTCGTGAATTCCTCTTTCCAAGCCCTTATAAAGCTGCTATTACACTTCTAAATTTGTAGACCGTATTATTGGAATAAGCATATATTACAAACTTTAAAATTAATTAAAAACAGAACAAGAAAAGGAGGGAAATCTGTTAAGACTTAGTCTTGCCAACAAAGATGTCCTGAACTCAGCATGTAAATCCTTCTTTAAGCATCTAAAAGTATCCTTATTTCAAGAGGAAGCCCACCCCTGTGCTTCTCAGAGGAACTTGGTTGTACATAACACACAAATTTGGGTCTCTTCAAACATCGAGTTTTTTAATTTTATTTTTATGCAGTAGAAACTGTACTGGCTTTCTTTTTATAGGAACAATAAACTGAATATGATTTTGATCCTTTCCTTAACCTGTGAGTTAAGGAATATATCCAATCAAATTTCACTTTATTAAAAAATCATCGTAAAAGGAGAGCAGAGACAGCACTACTGGATCAGACCAGGCACCAATCTACTATCCTGTCTCCAGCTGCACCTATAAAGAGATGCACACAAAACAGTACAGGAACCAGAAAAAGACAAGAAGATACTTCTTCAGAGTATTCCCTCAGCCTTCAAGAGCTAACCCACTGTTTGCAATGTTGTATTCAATCCTTGATAAATTTCTTCATTTAAGAAAAAAAGATAATTAAACACAGATGATGCACTCAGGCTGATTGTCTTTAATAAGATGAACATGTTATTAAAAAAAAATTCCTAATAAAGATACCAATTAAACAACTTCTGTTTATAAAAAAAAATTCACTAAGAAAGCAAACAAGACTATAAACTGAATGGATCACACAATTTCTTTGCTATGACAACTGAAGTGCACTAAGAGAAAGAAAACAACTCCCATTTTTAACATGCATACTCACTCTCTCTATGGCAACAACTGATTACATGATATAATCTTTAAAGATGTTCCAAATATGCATGCAATCTCATTTAACTTCATAATGTTTTAAGTACATGCCCATTTTTGTCAGAGGCTTTAAGACAAACCAGTAGATTGTATCTCGGGATACAGTTTAAATCCTGCAAAGCAGAAGCTCTGCTTCAGCCTATTTACCTACACATTTTTTCTGGCACACAAGTTGTCAAATTCAGGTCTGACCTGTGTATCTCCTGCTTATTTTGCACCATACACACCACAGTGGTATAGCTGGCACCCAGATTTCTTTTATCAAACACTTCCATTTAGCCCAGCACCATTTAACCAGGGGCAGGCACCTGCAAACACCTGCCAATACCCCAATGGCTTCTTTCCCTTATGGAGGGCAAGGTACGTAGGAGGCACAGAGGTAAAAGCACAGCTCCTCCTACAGCTGCACACAGTCTACGCCAGGATGTCTCAAACCAAGCTCAGACTTGAGCAGCTGAGACTGGACATCTTCAGCAAGTACGTTTTCAAAACTATAGTTTCTTTAATCACTTAAGAGTTTATAGATATTTTTGCTTAATCTAGTTTCAGAAAGCTGAAAATAAAGTTAATATTAACCCAAGTGTTTAAGTCGCTCTTTTGGATCATAAATTGGAAAGCACTAGAAGAGATCCACTGTCAAGCTGTATTTATTCTTAAACTCACACATTAACAAGGATATCTTGTTTTATTGAAATACTGTATTGACAAAAGAGCAGAGTGCAATTAACAGCCTGCTAGACAGCATTTCATCGATCCCCAGGGGAAAGAAAAATTATCCTTGACAAATTAAAAGTCCCGGCTAATTAGCTTATTTTACATTCAATGGCCAGACTCTAATAGAAGGGAAGAATGACATCTAATGGGAACTATGAACAACCACAGAAATTCTAACAAAGTAAGGTGGAAAAAAATGGCCCTTCTGTGAAATGTCTTTAAAAATTCCAATATGATTCACTTCAGGAAGTCTACAAAATATTATAAATATTTATATAATATAAATTACAAGTTGTGCAGTTCCTTTTTTCAACTCCATACTGCTATTCAAACTTACCAATTTTTTCTTCAGAAACAAATGGAAATTGTAACCAATTTTAGGACTGAAAAGCGTAACTTCACAGTTTTAGCTACTACATCTTCAGGAGGCCATAAAAAAACCTCAAAGCTTTGGTTTTTTATAAAGGAAGCTAATTTACATTAATACTTCTTCTTTAAAACACAAAGAACATGCTAGTAGCATGAATAGACTATTAGTCATTGGAATAAGACATTCAAAGTTTAACAACTGCACTGCAGTTTCTACCTGGGACTTGCAATTAATTTGAAAGATACTTGAAGCTTCTCCAGTGAAAAATCTCTCCAGGGTCAAACATGACGTAACAGTAGTTTTTGTTATCAAACCAAAAATTTTAATGTAATAATATACAGCCAGATAACATAATTAATCTGAATGTTAGAAGTCATTAACAGCTTTCTCCTGGATTTTTCTAACTATATTACAAGCCAACACTACACTTTTGCTAGTAATAAGAAATAAATTAGAAAATATAAAGATGTAATGTTATTAGCTTATAAATCTAACTTTAAATTAAGAAAAATTGTAAAGTAAATTTTTTTTCCAGAAACATTAATGAAAGGTGGCTAGTTATTACCTAGAAGCACATGAAAATTTAATTTAGCGGTATATCGTGTGTTACCTACTCAGGCATCCACCAGAAGTTGGAAAGTTTTCTGAGTATTTGGTTTAAATAAGTTAAAAGAAAGAGATAAGAGAACAGATATCAAATGACATAGTTATTAATTTAACAACAACCTTCATATTCAATAATTATTTAGGCTCCATTTTCCAGACTCTGACCAAATAATCTTGAGATGCACAGGCAGCTACACTTGCCAGCAATTCCTCTACCAGATGTAGTAAGGCATGAACGTAAGATCAGTAAAGTTTCTTTCCAGTAGTAGCACTGAGAGGAGGAATATCTAAAAATCCATAAATAAACAACAAAATTATGAACTGTTTGCTATTTTTAAAGATTTTTTTATCATCAGTGACAAAAGACCATGACACACGGACTTACTCACTATATGTGTTTTTCTCTTATATAGTATAATGTATTGTGTGTTATCTCTCCACTGATTACCTCAACAAATTATAGACCTACTAACAGTTCATGAACAGTTCCAAATATACACTTGACAGGAGGTGATTTCCACAGCTCATACTTGATATGAAACTACTGAATTTGTTTTTGCACTTGATTCTGCTTGATGTCTTATAAAGACATGTACTCTTCTGATCAATAGTAAACAATATTCTTAAACACTATTAGGCTCTAATTTAAGAACTTGCTTTGCCAGGAACATTTTTTTTTTGAGCAAAGCCAGTAGGTTTTGAGATGTCCTTGAACAACTTCACTTATGACAGCATTAACATACCTGTAAGATAGTCCTAGGCTGTACCTGCTTGCTCCAGGAGAATCAAATCCAGGTTTGAAATAACAAAGGATTTTGTGACCAAAGTAATATTAGTAAAATACTTCCGTGATGCCTGACTGGTATTATTAACACTTAAACATTCTTTTAAAATAAAATTACTCAGGCATGCCCTTCTTTGAAATAGGCATTTCAAAATGTTTGTGGTCTCACTTTTAGTTTTCAATACTGGCAACAGATGATCACTTAATGTTAAGAATATTCTGCATTTTTAGTTCAGTATATAAAGTTACTGGAGCAAAGTTTACTTAGAGATCTGGACATTCTTTTTCACTGTATGCCCTTCAGTTCAGCAAATAATTATTTATTATGAGGGTTGTATTCCTTACCTGAGTATGCCTAGATTTATTATCTGCACAGCATACTCTGTATACTCAGCTACTTGGCATAACAATCATTATTTGTAAATGCCATGTTATAACTGAACAGCATTTTATTCTGAGAGCTGAATTTAGCTTCTTATGCAAATTGTGACCATCTCTGCTGTATGGTTCAACTTTCAGAAAGTATCTGAAGGGGCCTTGCACTGTGGCTCACCCAGTGAGTCACTTCAGACAATGGCCACAAGCCCTCTGCTGCGCAGCTTCCGATCCCTCCAAAAAACCATTGGTAACCTGGCAAGGCTCGAGTCAAGCCACAAAGATCTGGTGATTCACAACTCACTTTGGTTTGTTCTCATGTTTCCCATGCATTCCTAAAAACTAAATTCTGATAGCATTGAACTGAAACATTACATGCAGCCTGAACAGTCAACAATTCTTGCCTAAATTCAAAATGTCATTTATAAAAATAACTCACAAAGACTTCAGAGCTCTGAGTACAATGCTTGGTACGATTAACAGCTGTCCGCTTCTGCTGCCATCTTTGCTCCATACCATTTTACATGCACTATAAACAGCACAATCGAAACTGATTTCTCAAGCAGCTCAACATACGGTATTTCGTATTCTTCCGAGAAAGTCAAAACTAATGATAAAACAGAATAAGAGTACTTTGTAAGATTCCCACCCATACTTATACCCTATCTTTCACAGTTACGAAACTTTACGTTCTAATGAATTACTGAACAGTGATAAAAGAGGCAAAACATTTGCCTTACTACGCTTTATTAGCAGATCTACATTACAACCATAGAAAATTTAACTACCTAAGTTTTGAATGTAAGCAGTGTTGTATTTTCAGGAATAATCTGATTTTATGTAGTAAGTGCATTACCACAACTATACTAGAGATGGCACGATAACGTACACACAGTAATATCTGTCCTGCAACAAAAATAAGCACATGAACAAAGGTCACATACCCACTGCCTCAAGAAGTATTCAGTTCTGATAAATGCCAAATATTTCTTATTTGCTTTCCAGCTCCTCGCATGTTTGACTTCACCTCACGCAAGAAGCCTTAGGTAGAGTCTCCCAACTGTGTTAAAACAAACTGAATCTAGCAAGCAAGGAAAGGGGAAGGTTCACCTTGCCCCAGCTGTTTGTTACTGCTACAATCCCTGTGCAGGAAACAGTAGCTGCAAACGGGCTGGACCAAAAAGTGATAGTTGAAATTTAAGCCAGAAGAAATGAACAAAACAATTAGTTTCCAACTGGTCCGTTCCCAGCTCTGGTCTCCTGGATAGCCACTGCAGCACTGGTTGTAACACAGCAGGGAGCAAAGAGGCGCCTGTGCAGAAGGGAAGTCAGGACCGCTCCTTCCCGCAGCAGCCGACCCCCAGACTGACCTGCCGTGATCACCAGGCACTGCATTCTTACTCAGACTTCTACAGCATGAAAACCCTCCGGGAAGGAGTGACACTCCCCGTGTTTCACAATGTTTGAACACTTAAACACCAGTAAATTTTAAGTAACAACGTATTAAGACAATTTTGACTGACTTTAGGTACTCAAGTGTTTAAAAATGAGACAATTATTTTTGGTGTCTCAACAAACAAATGGCAAATCCTTTGGTCAGTGATAATCAGGCAGATCTCCCACTCCCCAAAGAGAGCAACATCTGAGCACACTCCCAAATGTTGAGAATTCTGTTGGAAATGAGAGTATCTCCTCTACTATGTTGTCTAAGCTAAGTTCCAGTATTAAAAATTTGAACTTCCAAGAAAAAAAAATTTACCAAATATTGATAGGGTTTTGTTTTTAAAACTTAAACTAATAACTTCTAATAACTTGAGAGCTAAATCACTCAATTCAGCAGCTACTTTTAGAAGTCTTTAGAGTAACTGATGCTAATATGCAAGTCAGTTGCTCCACTTATATATCTTACCACTTTTATATACTGATAGAATAAAGTTGGACTTCTACATTCAAGCTTAAAAAGTATATTATTTTCACTATTTACCAGTTACCCCGATCTGATTCCACATTAAGATCCTTTACATGCATTTACTTCTATTATAAAGGTCATTATGAATTTAAAGGTATTTTATCAGCATGTCTAGTATTATCTAACTTTAAGTATTAAAACTAACATTATTGGTGGGTAGGTTAAAAGTTTTTAAGGTAACTTTAAAAAGTTTGCTGTAGAGGCTGTTGCTTCTTACTAGAACATCAAAGTTTAAAGTTCTGACAAATTGTCCATTTCTACAGACAGTCAGAGTATTTTCTATACCATTTACAAAACAGTAATAAAGTATCTGATGAAATATTTCACAATTGACAAAAATGAAGCTGAGTTCAAATGGTAGGGGACACTAACACTCTCCTGGTATTTGGCCTATTTTTTGCGACAGAATGGTAAATACTTAAAAAATAATGTAAACTGTTTTCTATTTTAAAATTTTAAGCCTCAAAAAATCTTCGTTTACCTAAACTTATATACAAAGAAACAAAATAGAGTGCATCACAGTGTATGAATTCAAATATCTGGACACAGTTTGAGACTTAAGTGTTTTCAGATATATTAAGTACTACCAAATACCCTTGAATAAAACCCTAACAGAAAGGTTTTGTTGTGTGGAATTATGCCATTAATGGCTTTAAGGGAAATTAAACAAAAAGTATTAAGTCGCTAATTAGTAAGCTGTTCAAAATTATGAAGGTTTTAGAAAGTGCAGCTCTGTTTCTCACTACCTGAAAGTTCTAGCAGATTTTAACATCATTTTTACTGTCTTTTTCTCTTCACTAATCACTTCATAACCAAACTTCAAAGCCTCCACACTCTCACATGAGATTCTGCACCACTTCTTCAGAGTACTTGTTATATTTGACCAAGAAAATAGCCAAGAAGAGGTTTGTTAGTGCTTAGTGCTGCAGTACAGTCACTCCAGCTCAGCTGCAGGCAATAAGACTTCAGAAATGAATCGCGTCAGAGAAGCTGATTTCCTACTGCCTGCCAGCCCCAATAAAATACATTAACTGCTTCTCTGAATACACTCTCACAGTAATGGCCTGGTGACAGTCAAAGAGTGAAAACCAATTACATCAGCACAGGAAGTTTCAACATTCACACAGGAGCAAATATGTCTAAAGCAAGGCAGTGTCAAAGATGTGCATCAAGGCTACACAGAGTTAAAACATGCAAGAGCAAGGACATTTCTGTTGCCATACCTAACAGCTTCTTCCAAGACTTGATAAGAGATTTTGCTAAAGATGTAACCTCTTCATCTGTGCTTTGCTTGCGTATTGCATTCACTGACATTCCAATTCTGGTAGACTGTAAAAGAAATAGAAATATATGTTATCACAAGTGACATGAAGACAATTTAACAAATAAACACATATAAATTTGTACTTTGACATTATTTTTTACAGTATCTTTTTTTCTTTTCTTTTGTGGTGGGTTTGTTTTCTTTTTTCTTGTGATAATCAAGACAAAATACTGCAAGCCTTTATAAAAAATATTTTAACAACATGGACATTTTAAAAAGAAATACAACAGTATTACCATTTCTCTTCATTACAAAAGTTTGGGGAGGGGTGGGCAGTGATGGTGGGCACAAGGGTTAAGGACTGTATTTATATTTTGGCACTATAAGAAGCTTGCTAGCTTCTTCACGGACATCATACTCTTAGAGTTCCTATTTAGTGGCTGTGGAAAAAGCTGTAATACCAGCTGGGAGCAAGCACGTTTTAGGTACCTAAAAATTTTGGCAATACTAAGATTCTTTAGAATTCTCAGCACAGAGAGTTCTGACTTTAGATAGAAGCAGAACTCTCGGTGGTTTAAGATTTTAAAGAAGGAGCTATCCTGTATCTCTCTGAAAAGACTAAGACAGTGACAAGCTTTAAGTCTTTGCCACTACTGCCACCTACAGGGTGAATATAGGAGTAAGTTACAATCCATGCCTTTCAAGACTCAGATGAGGACATAAATTTAGCTCAAAAGTAACATTTCAGAAGATTTATTGCCAATGTGTTCATGTAACAAGTAGAAAATTTCCACCCTTTTAGCTTCACAAGAGGAGAAATGCATTTAACAACACAAATAAGGATTTTATTATCCTTTTGTATTTTGACTGATGACTAATTTTTTTATTTGTTGTTAAGATGCTCAGTTTTGTTGCATTACCATTTACAGGACCCACTAAATATAAACTATTCTACTTACTTTCACAATAGATCATCATAAATTTCCTTCTTCTTTAAAGGAAAATTTAAATCTTTGTGCTAAAAATGGAAATTATTTGTTCCTGTAAATTACTTCTTACAACCCAAACAACACTTTCTGAGGCACCATGGATGTGCTAAATGACTGGAAACATACTGAAATAACCCGCAGCTATTTCAGCCAAGGAAACACATCAAATAACCTCAAGCCTGAGCATCAGCTCTAAACATGTATTTTGGATTGAAGAAAACAGATGGTTACTCACCTGTAACCAAAGCGTTTCAAGATGGACTCTGCTCACTCACATTAACGGTAGTGGCCAATTCTCTTGATATTTTGAACACTTAAATCTCAACATTATGTTCAGACAACAAAGAATAACATGTCCTTGAAAATCCATAAAATACCACATCTGGACGAGAAAAGTGTATCTACAAAAAAATCCAACCCTCCACTAATACCTGGGCACAACGACAGTCTATGCTCATCAGCAAAGGGAAAACACACAAACTTACAGACTCACTTGGCTAAACGAAATCCAAAAACTCAAGTAAAACTCAAAACTAACTAGAAAAGTTTCTTCTTCTGATCACACAAGAGAGACAGTTTATGGGAACTGTCTGAACAGCCAGTTTTCTTAAAGTGGTACATAAAAACAACTTGTTTGTTTGCTTTTATAGAGCACTGGATCTGGTCTACCTGAAGAGAGGAAGTAATAATCTACTAATTTATCTACCTGCTAACTAGCACAAATAATCACAAAAGATCAGTGTTATATTCTCAAAATGACTGTTTTAATGACAAACCAGCTGACAGTATTCGAAACTTCCTCAGTCTTCCTGTCTATAGAGCTGTTCTTGTGATTGCCATTTTTAAGTGAAAAACTCCAGTATTTTCATTCTTCCCTGCTTTAAATTCACTTTTCATCTGCTTTCAGAGTAAAGACAGTCAAAGACAGCATAAGACAGTTGTTTTCACCCTGAAGCATTGAAGCTTTGGCCAGCAGCCCCCAGTAGGTGTGAGCAGCAGTGAGCTTAAGTAACCTGTGACTGAACCCGAAGCAGAGCACACGGTGGCAGCAGGTGTTCTCTAAACCAGAACAAATGCAAAAAGGTAAGGAACACAGCTGGGGAGGAAAAGCAACCACTGAAGCAAGCAGAGGTGCTACCAACTTTAAACTGTAAGCGTATGAGGACAGAGAATTGGTGAGCACTCGGACCAAAGCAGAGCCAAACCAAGCACTGAAGAATAACCACCTCTGGGTTCCCAGGTCTCCACAGCTTGCCAGGAACTGGCCTGACGCCATTAACAAGGGCTGCACATCACAGCTCAGTTCTGCACATGTGTGTGTAACTTCCTGTAAAACCTGTTAGTTAAAATAAAGCCTGACTGGCTCACTCACTGTTTAGCTGTGCACTAACCACAATTAGCACCAGGGACACGATGCCTTTAATGCTGTGAAGCTGCTAAACAGATTTGCAAGTCAGACCACCGGATAAATCACGTGCGAGGAAGCCTACTGGCTCCCTGCCTAGCTGAGCAAGGATCAGCTTGCTTACATAAAACTCGTCAGATGAAACACAGTGGTATTATTGCCTGTAATCACTTCGGCTTTCTGTGAAAAAAGATGTGGCAAGAAAGACACAAGACACCAGCACAAGTCCAGACTACTGATATGCACCTCCCTATTCCACACACCTGTAAAACTAGTCAGAGGACCTCTTCATTTCAGGCTGAAGCAGCAGTGGTGTTACACAAAAAATCATCACTTATTACAGAGGAGTAACAGAACTAGCAGAGCTTTTGTCAGTGTAGCCAGCTTTCAAAACTTCTTAAAAATATGAATGGAAGTATGCTTTTCATTTGTGTCCTGCATTTCATCAATTCAAACACATTTGTCAGAAGTCTTGATCTACACAGAGGAAGATTGTGCTTGCACTTTCTCATGATCATCACCCTTCTTGACACTGGCACATTGATGATCCACCACCAGAGCAATGAGTACAATTACTTCGCATTTCAACTCTTGCTCCGAGTCCACCACTGCTTAAGCAAATTTGGGAGGCCAATGAAGAAAGTTTATGTCAGACTTTATATATTTATCAAACACACAAGAAAACAAAAAAAGTAAATTTGAGTCCAAGTGTGTTGCTAAATGCAATCTTGTGCAGTGGAACTGTTTTGAACACAGCAATGGATATTTATGAAAAACTTCCTAACTAAGGTACAGTCAACTAACTATGCAAGAGTATCCCAAAACACTTGAATTTCCAGAGCACTTGCAGAGAGATTTTTAAGTCCAAAGGCAAAAAACCATTATAACACTTAATGCAAAATATAATTTGCATTAAGACCTGCACAAAGAAACTCCAAAGAATCAGGTTAACAGAGGGGTTTTCTGGGTTTTGTTCTTGTTTTGTGTGGGGTATTTTTTCTGTAGGGTTTTGAGTTTGTTTTCTTTTTAAAGAAGAAAGTTGAACAGAGGGGACAAAGTCTCAGAGTTGTACCAGCATTCATGCATGAAAGTGACACCTTAAAATTCCTCTTTTCTGTCAGAAATAGTATTAGTAATCACTTACTAAGTATATTCTGCAAATATATAGGATGCATGAATCAAGAATGTCATTGCTTCCGACACTTTTAAGATTTGAACTTTATAGCTAATTCTTTATCTGTGACAATTAATTGCCCCTTAGAAAAAAGTTACTTTTCAGTCTCCTCCAATTTAAGTAGCTACTACAGCAAATCAGGTCTCAGATTTAACTCTGACATTTGAAAATTTTCACAGATAGAGAATACGTGGTTAGTTCGGAACAAAAGTTGCTCACAACAAAAGCTGACATATAAGGAAAGTTGACCAAGTTTATTTTTTGGAAGGATTTACAAATAATATATGAAATATTGTTAGAGATGTAAATCTAAGCAACATTAGTGAGAGTATCCATGCAACTGGGAGACATTGTAGCACTCTATCACTCCAGCCCAGGAGAGTAAAAGAGGAGTATAATTACCTGAAGAAATACATTACTCAGAGTGGGGGAGGGAGGATGTGGAGTGTGTGTCAAATACAACTTGCCTAAAAGGTATCAATTACATTTCTCCTCACTTACCAGGCAAAACCAGAACTAACTACATAAGAAAAGATGGTATCAGCTGTAATCAGGTGCATTCTCCTTCAGGAGGAAGGAAACACACCACATTTCTGTTAGAGTAAAAATGTAAGAGTCTATGTACAGTAAATTTGTAAGCAGCTCTTCTCCTTTGTCCATGACAAAATTCACTACTCTCAACTTAATCAGAAAGATAAGCTTTAAGAGTTTGCTACTGGAAGAAAATACTTAAAATAAGTGCCCTAAATCAGGTGAAGTGAGACTAGACTACCATATAACAAAACTGATGATTCCAAGAACTTTTGACCTAGGAATCTATTTTAATAGTGTAACCTTCTTTCCTATCTGCTGGCTCCACCTTCACCATTATGGAGTTAACATTTGCAATGTAACAACAGTAAGAAAATCATACCTGTAGCAACTCAAGGGTCATGGGAATATTCTTAAGCTCCTTCAACAAATCAAGAGCTCCAGCCTAAAAAAAAAAAAAAAAAGTCAACTTAGTAGCAATTAGGAACTTCAGGTATAATATCAACAATATAATCTTATCCACCTTCAGGGTCACACACTGGGTTCAAGCCATCAGTTCTCAACTTATCTACAGAACTAGAACAAGGACTGTTCCACTTCACAAACTCTAAGCATTAACAGGCCTTAACTTGGAAAGCAACGTATTCACCCAAACGCTAGGGAAGTTTTACCCTATGTAACTCAAATGACAGTCAAAGCATTCTGTCAGTTACTACTTAACCAACATCTTCAAGTGTGCTTCACTTAACAGCATCAGAAACAATCCAGACAACAGCAGCAATTTTCAGTTCAGAACCACATCAGTTTTAGCACAAGAACTTGGAGCTGAGACGTTCTGCACAGTCCATCAATAATGCACATGTAGATAAATAAAACATACATAGATATCATTTTTAACTGTATTTGTGGTGATGTGGTAAAGCTGCACATCATGGGTTTTTCTTTTTCCCCTGCAAAGACTGCTAGGAAAGGTACTAACTAATTCTGTGTAGGCAGCTTTCTAGATAGATGAGTCAAGTTCAGAGACTGTACTATTAGGCATTGACAGAGTCTATACCCAGCTACTCTTACAATTCACTCCTTTAGCAATGTAGGCCTTACTTAAAAAAAGTTTTCATAAATGTGAGCTCTGCAATTCTCTTTAACCCTTCCCACCTTCATGATTTACCAACTCTACTTCAGTGAAGCTCTGCACCATCCACTTCTGACTGTGCACGTGGGCTGTCAGCCTACACAAACCTCCCAAAGGATGAGATGATTTGGCTGTTATTCAAGTGCACGTGGTGCTGAACCCGGAAGCTATGAACAGAAGGCAGGCAACAACTGCCTGTGCATTCAAGAGGCCATTCTACTCAGGCTCAGTTCATTACCTTCCCGCCTTTTCTTTTTTTTTTAATTCATGAGGTTTGGAAATAAATCCCACAAAATTTCCATCTTGCATATCTGTGGAATTTGATTCCTTTTTCTTTCCTTACCTCTCAACTCATCCTATTTTATTTTGCATTTAGCTTGCTTTTCAAATTCTCCCTAATCAACTTCTCATACGACACCTGTTGCAAGGAAACTTAAAATATTCTGCTACACCTGCAGTCTTACAATTTAACCACTAAAGACAAAATAACCACCAGGAGGTTGAGAAAGATGGAACTTTGGCGGCACATCCAAAACCCCTCAGCTTTGGACACCTTCAAATGTCTCCTACAACCTTTGTTTTTCGAACACTACTGAACCAAAGAAGCCTCCAAATCCAAACATTTCACCAAATCCCACCTTACACAAACTCGATTACCATATAAAGCTAAAGTTTTACTATTTTGCCATGACAGCAAAAGCCTCATTTAACTTTTATCCATGATATACAAAACTTCTCCAGTCTTAACCACAGAATTTTAGCAGCAGTGATGCAAGACTGAGAAATGTCACGATGTTTTCAGGTGCTAAATTGAGTTGGCATACTAAACCATATCTTCCTTTCAACAGCCGTAAGCGTGGTTTCTTCTGTGCAAATACAGCTCCAAATAAAGCAAGTTAATTATCTTCACTGCTACAAAACAAAATCAAATTCAAGAAAATTTTCTTAGCCAAAACAAAACTAATGACAGAAGTCAATGTGCCATTTAAAAAAATATAATCCCGTAAGACTTACCTCCAAACCAATTAAGTTATTAGTAAACTATACACAGCATGTAATTTCAAACAAATCACAGCTTATTGTAATCTGCAAATTCAACATGAAAATAACCCTGTAATGCAAAGCAGTACTCTCTTCATCTCATCTTAGAATAGTCTAGTCAAAATTCCTTTGCCTGTTATACCCCTTCCCAACTGTACATGTGAAAACATATTTGTTATTCCCAGAGTAAATGTTTTCCTATACTAGCAACTTGACATATAGCAGGTTAACAAACCATGTAACAATTTAAAAAAACCAAAACAGAAAACAAAAAAAAAAAAAAAAATCCCACAAACAAACAAGAACAACAAGAAAAAAAAACCCACCAAAAATCCCATAAAGAAAAAACAAAAAAGCCAAACCCAACCAAAAAACAACAGGTTAACAGATGTTACCTACATTTTATGCTGGTTTCTGTACCAAATTATCAAAACTGATAATGCACTAATCCTTTCTAAGCCTTCACACTTCTCTAATGAATTATACTGTGCACCAAGAAGTAGATGCTTTAAAATTAAATTTAAATTGGTTTTAAAGTCATACCAACTATACAGTTTTTCATAATCACTTTTCTTACCATAAAGTCAGATGCTCTCTGCATCTCAAAACCAGTGTGGAAGTTGCGCAGAACAAGTTGTAATTACTTTTTCTCCTAATGTAAGACTTCAATGTGTTCAAAAAAACCCCCCAACCATTAAGACCATTGCTATAAATCTCAGTTTAAAGGCATTTCTAGAACTTTATAGAAAATGAAAGGCAATGTCCCATTCTCCTAGGTTGGTTGCCTTCCAATTTACCTTGACACTTAACAGAAGTCAGCTTCATACAGATCCAGCAGATTACTCCTCTCAGCTTCTTTGAGCTGATCAGATCACAACAGCACAGAATGGTATTCTACAGTCATATTTTAAAGCTCTGCTTCAGGCAGTAGAAAATGGAGTACATTTCTGAAGACAGCAGAGCTATCCAGTTATAATTCTGTTCCACTTAAAGGAGCATACATTTAATAACACTGACAATTTTATTTTATTCTCTAAACTTACTCAAGCATTCTTGATTTTTTTAATCCATGGGTGCAGCCTTAGTTTTCATACCTCTTCATTACAGCAGCTTAATGAAAGAAAAGTGTGCTTACATACAACAAAAGCTCAAAGGAAGGCACTACAGGTTTTAATCCAATCACAGTTCTGAAGGAGGAGTAATATCTAGTTCAATTTGAAGCAACAGCACAAATATGTATCGCACAGTGCATTAAATACTAAATCATTATTTCCTCCTTTGAAAGAAAAGAACTGCATATATCATTTCACTAAAATAGTTATGAAATCTGCACAGCTACAATTAAATCCTCAGTCAAGGCAAATCACCAAGACTCTGACTCAGAAAGAGTGTCTGCATGGCTTGCCCTTTCAACTCATCAAAAGAAGTGCCACAGAGCACTTTGCCACAAGCCAGAGTCACCTTTTGTATGAGAGATGAAACATTTCTCGTCATCTGACTCTTGACAGCTTCAGAGTGAGCAAGTATCAAAGCTTTTTTTCTTTCTTTTATTATTGATGTGTTTCATCAAATCATTCTCATTCAAAGACACAGATCAAATACCTGTTCTTGATGAGTAAAAATGGAGAAAGGAACACAAGAGGTTGTCGAGAGCATCATTATTCAGTGGGTACTTCTGTAAGAATGCATTTCTCAATTCTTCTTCATCATTGTGAGACAATAAGGTATCTCTTCATAGAGACTACCTTAATTATTTTGCTAAAGTTTGCTAAATTTTAACTGCAGGGCAGAATTGGGTAGGAAATCACTTTATGCAATTAAAGAAATACCTTGCAAATGACAAACACTAGTAAGAAAAACACAGAGACATCTCCTAGTTTGAATACCAACGTACACCCTCTCCTTTGATACAGCTAAGGGTTTTTATCATGCTACACACATGTGCTTTGGACGAACTGTCAGACCTCCACTCCTGGCCACAGTGACAGCTCATTGAGAAAACATCAAACTAACAATGGAGCCACTTGTGTGTAGTAAGGAGCTGGAGTGAAGGAGCTCTGTTTCAACACAGTACAAAAGCTCAACACTTCTGGTGCTCCCACGCTCTCACTCCTTGGATAGAGGTGAAAATGAAGGTCCAGCACTGGCTCCAGCCAGACACAGCCTGCTCCAGCTGTGCCCACTGCGTTCAGCCACGTCAGACCTACACTGACCCCAAAGGAGTCACCGCGCTGCTTCCCAGAGCTCTGAAAGTTAATTATGTTACACGTGCTAGTGTGTGAATATGTGTTCCCAGCTGCTCTTAGGAATTTTATCCAAACTCCTAAGCCTCTCAGATCACAAAGAAATACCCTGTGGTCGCCTGCAGCATTCCTGGTATTGCTACTCCCCAGGATCAACAGTCGTTCTCATATTATCTGAGAGCTGTTGCTTTCTTTCTGTTATCAGAAGTTTTACAAATAAAATTGAGCTGGCTGCCCTTTATCATTCTCATGACTGTGATATTTAAGCATTTTGGTCAGTAAGTTTTCACCCTTTCAACACCTTGTAGGAAAGAGCCACTACTTCAGTTTTAGAGAAAGTGAGACAGCAAACGCTTTTGTGCTTAAATGCATGGAGAATAGAAATAAAAACAAAGAGGAAAAAATAATGGAATTAATAAATGTCAGTCATAAACCATTCTTTCCTCTAGACAAGGTTCTTGCCACCACAATGCATCATTTGAGAGTTCAAAGGTGTCAGAGCTAAACTGTGCCATATTATGGAACCTCAAGGATTGAAGCATGGGTTCTGCGTACTTACAATGAACTTGTTTGTATTGGGAACTAGACAAATTTCATTGTTTTAATGCAACCAGTATTTCTATGAATATGCAAATATTATTAATAATGCTCTTTAAACTGTCCAGTATTAAATAATAATAAAAATACTTCTACAAAGTGGAATATTAAACTCGACAGCATTGAGTTCCGAACTATCACTGCTACTAAGCTTTTAACGTACTGTCATAACACGGAGAAAAAACCCTTAAGTATATAATAGTACCTCACAGGAAGAACAACAATCACAAATACAAGCACAAATTTCCAGAGAATAACAATGTGCCCACCTGATAAAGACGTAGTAAACAGAGTTTACAATTTACTTGCATGCTATTTTATGTATAATCATAATCAGCTATCTGGCTGTTGCTCTACACTCTGATTTTACTTACTTTGATGTGTTTGTAGGCACCCTATAAACACCACGTGTTATCTCAGTTCTGTATGAAGGGCATACATGACAGTAACACTTGAGTTAAGACAACTGAATTCTACTTAATTACATTTTTCCGCCGTTCTGAGGCACAAGTTATTCTCCAGATTAATAAACACAATTCAGAGTGTTGCAGGTTAAAGAAAAATAAGAAAGAAAAAAGGCTCACATTCCCCATCTGCTTATGAAGTTCACCCACTCAACCCTGGCCCTGTCGCAGCTGGGTTTGGGCTCTTCACTCATGCCTTAGTTTTTACATCCCACCTAACACCAGCTTTCACACCTAAAGGCGACAACACCCCATGTACAGGGGGCCATCTCCGCAGGCATTCCCCTCGGGGTGACAGGTTTTCCCCGCGCAAGGCCAACGCAGCTGGTTTCAGCGAGCAGGAAGCGGAGGGCGCAGCCGCTCCCAGCCAGGGCCGGTGCCCGGGCGGGAACCTTCTCTCGGCCGAAGGCGCTGGAGCGAGGGCGGCGGGGCCGCTCCGCCGGGGAGCGGAACCGGCGGCCGGCCCCCCTCCTGTGGCGGGGGCCGGGGAGAGGCGCCGCAGCCCCGCGGGGCCGCGAGGG
>VWPU01021009.1:0-59332 GCA_013398955.1 Callaeas wilsoni
CATGACCGCGCCGCTCCGCCCTCCCCTCGGCGGGCGGCGCCGGGGCCGCGCCTGCGCGCTCCTCCGCCCGCTGAGCCCGCGGCCGCGCTTCGAGGCTGGCGCAGGTTGGCGCTCAGCGGCGGCTTGGCATTCCTGAAATGCAGCCCCGTCGGGAAGGTGGTGGGTTATACCTGGAGTCACGGTTACAGTGGCCACCAGGTCAGCAGGAGACCCCCGGCGCGGCCTCCTGTCTCGGAAGGACAGCGCTGAAAGCAGGACTCCTGTTACAGTACGCAGCGCTGGGACTTGCAGTGTGTCTGGTGCAACAGCCTTGCTCTGGAGATCTGTAGCAAAAAACAGATTTCACCCTAGCACTAGTTTGTTTAGATTTTTCCTATGGAAAAAAAAAATCAAGGAATCGCAGAATCAGCTAGGTTGGAAAAGACATCTGAGATTGTGGAGCCCAAGCCGTGGCAATCACCGCCATGTCAGCTAGAGCAGGGCATGCAGTGCCACATCCAGTCTTTCCTCAAACACCTCCGGGCCTGTGACCCATCACCATCGAGGACAGCCCATCCCAATGTCTAATCGCCCTTTCTGTGAAGAAATTCTTCCTAATGTCCAACCTAAACCTCCCCTGGCACAGCTTAAGCTCATGTCCTCTTGTCCTGTCGCTGGTTGCCTGGGAGAGGAGGCCGAGCCCCACCGGGATACAGCCTCCTTTCAGGTGGTTGTAGAGAGTGATAAGGTCACCCCTGAGCAGCCTCTTCTCCAGGATAAACAACCCCAGCCGTCTCAGGTGCCTCTCGTAGGACTTGGTGCTCCAGACTTTTCACCAGCTCTGTTGGCCTTCTCTGGGTGACATATTTTGGAGACACAGCAGTCGTTTCTTGCTGAGAGGAGGCTGGTGTCAATCCTGTCATCTCCCAAGGTGATGACAGCGTCTCTGGACGCTGAACCTTGGGAGCTTGAGAGTGTTCCTAGTTTCTCTGAGTTACATAGGATATACCCTTAAAGGTGACTGGATTTTGTCAGTCGTTTTTTCTACCATGAGAAAAGTGGAAATTAATTAAAAACTGAATTTTTAGAAGCTTTTCTTTAGATTTACAGGGACCTTCTTTTAAAGAGGAGTTACTGTTTGAGAGGAAATTCTGGAATCTCTGCTTTTCCAGGTTTATTTTTCTGTTAAGTTTTTCATGGATTGTCCTTGCTTCCCTCCATGTGGATATGATTTCCTCTCTGGGTTATGAAAGAGGTTATAAGAAAACTGGCCATGGGCAGAGGAAGTCATCTATGCAGGGAGGTCAAGGAGAAACTGCCTGGAAAGGTGCATTTATTCTTGCAGTTGCCAGCTGTGAAAATGAAAACATCAGCAGTTTTACTGACAAGGATACATGCAAATGATTGCCATGAACACTGCACTGAAAGAGAGCAGTGAAATGTCTCTCCTGTGCACACCTGGCCAAGCACTGGGAACTGCAGACACGCTTTCATTCACAGAGTATGTTGGGATGGCATTTAGTTACTAGCTGCTTCTCCAAAAGAGAGAAAGGGGATTGGCTTAAGGTCACAGTCCCACTGACCCACCTTCTGGAGCAGCCAGCAGAGCTGAAGGCGTGGAGAATGCCAGAGATGGTTATGGCCTCTTCATGGCCTATGGTGAATTTCATCTGCCATCTGTCGCCCCACAGCTTGGCTTTGTTCAGCAGCACAGGAGCTCTTCAGTCCTCACTGTGCTGAGCAATTGTTACTTCTCACCCCTGTCAGCTCTACAGAAACAAAGCGCCGCGGGAGTGAATGGTTTTTATTCAATTATTTTATTGATTATATAATTAATCATCAATTAAGCTTGAGGAGCAGGCCACCTATAAAACATCGTCCACTTATTCCTGGTAACTAGTTGATGTAAATACACCTTCCTTGATTTCCTACATTTTTCTACTCCTGTACTCACTGTGAAAAAATCCTAAATGCATTTGCAATCTGGAGCATGATTTCAAAGACACTGGGGTTCATACAGCCCATGGTTTCAGTTGGAGGTTACAGAATTGTTCTTGCATATTGCTCGATAGAGACTGTGGTGTGTATGTGAAGTCCAGCAATTAAGGGCTATGTGGTGTTTCTCTTGGATCATTAGAGCTGTCAGCCCTTAGAAACTGATGGCTGCCCCTTCAAGGTGGAAGATTTTTGCACAAATTTCAGGTATATTTCCCAACCATCCTGCTGCTGCCAAGGAGTTTACCTGTGCTTGCTTGCCTCTAGAAGACACTTGTACAGAGATCTTAGTGACCATTTTCTAGACTGATCAGCAGTGCATGTAGTTATTACTTGGGATGCTTTGAAGGAAATGTACTTCTGTGGTAGGTTTGGAATTGCAGGCTTGGTAGCATGTTGCAGAAAGTTTCCTTCTAGTGGAAAGATTGCCACTTCTGCTTCAATGGCAGGAGTCTGGGTTTGCCAGTTCAAAATCAGTTTTTAGCACAAATGAAGGTAGGATAAAAATGAGCAGAGGTTATTTGCATGCTCAACCACCTGCACCCTATCCCTGTGTCAAAATTCATTAAGACAGAGGTGGAGGGAAATGCAAGAAAACCATGTTTAATCTACTTATCCCAAGATTAACTCCAAAGGGCTTCTCTTTCTGTCTCTGTTTAGTTGACAGACTGTAGATGCTTACGTAATCCATGCAAACTACCCCAATGCTTCACTAAGCCCTCTGAGGAACTTTAGTCACTTGTGTGGCAGGGATGTCCTTTCTGAGCCCAGCTGGACAATGTTCAACTCTGGGGACCTGTTTCAGTTGTGAGCCTGATTACCCATATCCTCGTGTAACCTGCTGTTCGTGCTCTGTGCAATCATAGCACTGGGGACTGTTGCCTGCAGCACACGACCTGCTTTTGTTTTTAGACTTAGATAATGAGTGGTAGGCATATAATTTGGGATGATTCAAAGCTTTGGAGTCCTGTCTTTGAGGATGGCCTTACATGAGGAAAAGGGTGCTTCTGTGTGAGGCTTGAGGTTTCTGAAGTGAAAAATCACTGAAAACAAAATAAGGAAACCAGGCTGAGCCTGTCACATGCATGGGTCAGGGATAGCCTACGGGGCACATCTGTAGTATATGCAAATTATTAAGCACAGACCTAAGGCTGAGCTTCAGTCCAAGGTTGCTGATTGCTTGTGTTACCAGCCTACATGCAGACAGTCCTGAAGTGAGATTTGGAGTGTTCTTTTGTAATCAGAGATGGGATTTGTAGATGGCATGAGTTCAGGTTACTAGTATGGGTAATGCGAAAACCAGTTGCTTGAGAACAGATATCCTGGTGGCTGTGCTGGAGATTTATGGCTCTCCAGCTCACTGCCTCATAGATGCAGTCCAAAAATTAGCAAGGATCTGGGGCAGCCCAAAGGTCCATTGAGCCTGATGGCTTCACTCTACCAGTGATAGGTTCTTACAGAATCACAGAATATGTTGAGTTGGAAGGGACCCATCAGAATCATCAAGTCCAACTTCTGGTCCTCCACAGGACCACCCCCAAGAGTCACACCATGTGCCTGAGAGCATTGTCCAAATGCTTCTTAAGCTCTGTCAGTCTTGGTGCTGTGACCACTGCCCTGGGGAGCCTGTTTCAGTGCCCCCTTTGGGTGAAGAACCTTTTCCTAATACCCAACCGAAACCTCTCCTGGCACAACTTGAGGCTGTTGATCCCTCCGATCTTGTCACTGGTCACCATGGAGAAGAGATCAGTGCCTGCCCCTCCTCGACCCCTCACAAAAAAGTTGTAGACTGTAATGAGGTATAAAGACAGGGCAGATACACAGAGAAAAAGTCTCCTCATTGGGAATAAGCTCAAGATTCTTAGGCTTAGGTACGAGAGAAACTCACACAGGAGAGGAGGTCAGAACTTGATGAGGGGTGTTGCAGGATCTGCTGCCTTGCAACAGAACAAGATAACCTGCAACAGGGATGAGGAGACTCCATCCATCAGAAGGCAAAGCAAATAGTTGTAGGAGAATTAAAACTTTGCAGGATGCCCTAATCCAAATCAATTTCTGAAGAGATGCCTACATTTTTACATTTTCCGTAAACAGAAATAAAAGAGTAGATTTGTTTTGGAATTCTGAACTAAAGTTATTCTTCTTATAAAGTGTTTTCTGTTCTCTTTCCCCTGTGCCTTTCTTCCTTAAGCTGTAAGTACTTTTGACTGAAGTTCTGGGGCACATGTGCCAAGGACAGCAATCAACAGGGGCTGACTGGGTGACAGAATCTCAGGATGTTACAGTATCCACTTGCCAAGAGCATTTCTCAGAGCCTAACCAGGAGCGCTTTCTGGATTGTCTTTAGATCCAGGGAAGTTTAGGAACGCTCAGGTCCAACACTAAACAAAAAATTGGAGTTTTTGGCTAGGGAGAGCACTGGAGAAGAGTGGCTTCAGAGAAAGCTTTGTGTTTCAGAAGCTGATCAGTATGTGTTTGAAAAAAACCAAAATGAATGTTAAAAATGCAGACGATTCAGCAGTATTTTAACTCTGTTCCAGTTAAGTAATTTCCAGATATTTTATGACATGTGTGTACTTTTTGACACAGAAATTGTTTTGCATTGATCTTCTTCATCACTATTGAAAGGCTTGAGGCTGATATATCCAGAAGTCATGCTTTCTTTAATGCAAACATATAAATTGTATTTTAAAAGGCTAATAATAACAACAACGATTTCATTGCACCTACTTTTCTTCAAATGTGGAACGAGCACACTTCATTTTATAGCCTGCATACACCAGCTACCTAAGTGTTGTCAATTATGTTACGCTATAAAAGGCACAGCACTTAGGGGGCTGTCAGTCAAGTCTGTAGTGAGAGAGATTTCAAGAGTCTTTATTCCAATACTATCAAATATAAAAATAAAGCAAATTTACGTGATAACACAAAAGACAGAGGCATTCTGTTTTCTTTTGTTGTGAAAGTGGTTTGGATTGAGCATAGAATTAGTAAAGGTGAATCAAGAGTAGACAGAGATCTTTACTTGTAAAGCAGTGCTCCCTGTTTTGTTCCTTACCACAGCTTTCCTTCTCCATGAAAGAAGGTGTTACCCAGATTTTCACTGCACTTTGGATCACAGCCCTGCATCTGTTTTGTCTTTTCTTCATGGTCTAAGGATTGCTGGTTGGGGTTTTTTCCCCCACAGTTTATGGGTATCATTGAGCACTGCAAGGCATTTTGGGGAACATTCTTTTCTGCAGTATTATGTTCCAACTCTGCCATAATTTATGTGCTTGGGTAGACCCCACTGAATTTACAAACAGTTCCCAGAAAGAAAGAGAACTTATATGGATGTAATTTGGAGGCATCTGAAGATAGTTTTATCCCACATGAATGCCAGAGTCAGCCCAAAGAGATCTAAACGCAGTGTCTAGGCCTATTTTTAGTTGGCAAGTGCTTTTAGACTATATAATGTGTCTTTGTCATTTGTCTACCATACACTTTGCCTCCATATGTTTATCACTGTTGCTATTGCTGATTCAGTATTTCAATAATAGAATCATTTGGAGCTGTTCTTTAGATTAGGGTTTGCATCAGACTTTTCTGTCTCAGTATGATTAGACTAATGTCATTGCTGATCCTAGCAGCATCTTTTGAGTCAGAGCTGACATATCCAAAAGCTGTGCCTATGCTTCTAAATAAAAGAGGCCTAAGGATGGCCTAGAGACAAAGTGACTTCAATCAGGTCACATCAGCATTGATTAGGGCCACCTTCCCTGTTTAGCACAGCTGCTTGGAAGACCCCAAAACAGAACCAGAAATACAAATAATCTCCTTCATCTAGACACAGAGCTGTAGTAGTTTTATCCCTTCATCTCATGGAAGGAAGTACATTGCTATTCCCATTACTGAACCTGTTCAGATTTATAAACTTTTCATTATCAATTCTTTTAAGAGCTGGATGCAAACATATATTCAGAATAAATAGGTGAAAACAGTAGTTTTTCAGATTGTGTGTGCTTCCCAAGATTCATTTGTAGGCAGGAAATAGACACTGTAAGTCCTGTCTGCCTCACCAGATAACCAGAAAATACATCTCAGAGCATGCCCTCCTGGGACAGCATGAGGGATTGGCCATTCTACAATTTATGGATGCTGCTGGAGGTTGTGAGCTCCATCTGTATCTTTGTCAGACCGCAAGCTCTCTTTTGTTTTGAAGGTTGGCATGTGTCTTCCTGTGGCCTCACATCTTTCCTGCTGGGTTAAAATTCGTGCAGGGTGCATGATGGGCAATGACCAAGCACTGTCCCATAGCGTGCTGTGGTTCCAGGCAGTAAGCTAAGCCTGCTGAGCAGACCAGGTTGTGGAAGATGTGGTCACCTTGGCCACAAACTAGTCTAACAGAAGACTGCATTCACCTTCTGAGAATGGTATGGGAGCTGAAAAGCTAGAGAATAGAAGTGGTCCTCTCAGTGTCTTTGGAGTTCAGGAAGTGGCAGATCCAGCACCTTGCACTTTTCCGTACTTCTTGGAGATGTTATAAAGAAGACCAAGAGGTTATTTGGAACTAAATTTCTTCTCTCCTCAAAATGAAACTAATGACCAAAATACCATCGAATTTAGAGCTGAAAAGAAAACTTTAACTTTACTTTAATAGGCTTTGAACCAGTCTCTGAAATAATGAAGTACAAGAAACTATGACTTAAATGATTTCAGATTTTAAAACAGCTGTAGCAACAGAAGCTTCTGAGTCATCAGAGCTTCCACAGAAAAATCTAAAGAAATACATACAATGCATCTTTACCAGAAATAACAAGGAAAGAGAATGACAAATTTGATCTGGATTAAGAAAAAAAAAAGCACCAATCAAATATTATATTTATATTATATTGTATTCAAATAACAGAAAATAATTTGCAGTTGTCTGCTGTAAAATTCTTTACAGAAACAAGCAAATCATGTCTGTATTGAATCTATGTTGAGGCCATAAAGTGTCCAGCAAAACCACCTAACGTATTGCAGATGTCTTACCCAGATGTTCTGAGTAAAGAACTGATTGTTTTTGGCTGCTCTCTTACTGCAATGAGGCACTACCTACAGTCTACCCTGTGGGTGCCAGTACTGAAAACCCAGTCAATGTGTCACCTGGAAGTTGTTCTGCTGCACAAGTAAAGATCTTAATCCACAATAATCTTGTGTGGGTATGGCTGGAGAAGGAAGTAAGCATGGAAAGCTTCTTTAGCATTCACACATCAGTGCAAGAGGTAACCCAAATGCAGAAATAGTACTCTGCTCTTGGAGAGCTAAGATGGCACCTAGAAGGTAGTTTTACTTACAGGTGTTTTATGCCTGCCTGGAGAACCTGTTAGACACTGACCACTTTGAGCCAAGTTCCAACTGTGGGAAATAATCCTGAGGAGAAGAGTAGGAAGCACTAATGAATACTTTCTCTTCTCAACCTGACCTACAGGTAGAAAGGCAGTCCCTGTTTTGACGTCTCTTGCTTTGCCATCTTCAGCCATCAAAGAAAGCACTTAAGAGGGTAAATGATACAGTCTGGAGCTCACTCATGAAATAGCACACGTAACTGAGATTATTATAAGTATCAGTAGAAACTGAATCATCTCCTCCTTACATGTGAGAATCTAATACTGCATGTCAGCCTAAATCTGTACATCTGCAGCAAGCAACTGTATTTCTCATATTTTGATAACTCTGTTTCTAAATGGGAGGTTAAACAGAAGAGAAAGTTTGCAGATTTTGAGGGGGAAAAGAGAAGGAAACTCCAACTTCTGTGATCGTAGTCACAAGCTGACAGATTTACTTACTTATTGATGACATAAGTCATGTGTCATTTATAATGTGCTGCCACAATCCAGCCGGATGTGGTTGGCTGGCAGCAAATTATCCTGAACCTTGTGGAGGTAAGTAGGCTCCAGCATATTTTAAAGATGCCAGACATTTTGTCTCTTTGGCCAAGCCTTCTCAGTCATTTATAAAGTTACAGGGAAAGGTCAGTCTGTACTTATAGATACAATATGATTTAACCAGATTACATTATTTCTGTTTACTTAAAAAATAAATAAATTTTAAAAAGCACAGCAAAATGAATAAGCTTGTTAAATATCTCTTGGGAAAGGACTTCACTGTCCCCTGGGATATGACTGCTCGTTTTCCACTCTTCTGAATACATTAAAAAAAGTTAATCAAACTGGAATTTCAGTAAGAGTTTCTGTTGGAATATAGAGGTTCTGAGCAAATATAGTTTTTTAAATGCAAGAAGCCTTCAGAAAAAAGTCTATTTCTGAGTGAAGTTGTCAGGGAAAATGTGATACTATTCAAAATAAAAACTACCATTTCAAACACTAAAATTAAAAGGGGAAATGAGTCAACTATATGTAATTCTTTTGTTGCATGAAATAAAATGAGAAATTATTTGGTAAAGTACATTTGGGATAGTACTGAGGTCACATTTTAAACACCTTATTGGACCCTGAAAATAATTGGTGTTGCAATGAGGAGCAGGCTTGGGGAAACAAAATTTGTTGTGCCTTTTTCTGTTTTAAATTTTCTACAAATTATATGTAGTTTAATTATTACTTTAAATTGCCTATTTAGGTTTATTGAAAGAGGTTTTTGCACTCTAATGGCATATGATTGTTGAGCACCTTCTAATTATTTTGAGAATGTTTGCAAACACATTGATCTTCAGAGTTTTTCTCAGATTAAGGCAAATATTTGATGTACAAAATTGTAATAGCTTGAAATTCTTGAGAAAAATCAAATTTTTGTCTTCCCATGTTCATGCTGAAAATTAGATGATGTTTTGCTTCTTTGCTCCAGCAGTAGAACAAATCTAGCAAAATAAATCAATATATCTGAATTAGTCTTCTTTCAAATATTAGACGACTTTCACAAATTCTCAAACCTTCTATGCAATACTCAGTTAATCTCTCAGTTAAGGTTTAATTCTAGATGGTGGTGTGTTTAACTGATAGAACACATAGAACAGCTTATCACTATCACTGAGTAGTGGCAGTGCTGTTACTGGTCAGGAACACAGTGTTCAGAAAAATATAAAATTTAGGAATCCTCAGAAGTCAAGGTCAGTGAAGCAAATTAACAGGAATGTAGGGTGGAAGACTATAAGAAAATCAAATGTAAATAGCACTGTATTTTTTGAACCTGGACATACTCGCAAAAATGGAGAATTCCATTCTCTTGAAATTCATTTTAGAACTGAGCCAAGGCCAGGATTCTGCTGCCATATGTCCTTAAAGAATTTCTTACCTGGTGAGTAAAGCTGTTGCCATTAATGGCACACTATGCAATGCCATGCACCACAAGAAGGAATTTCAAAACCAGGTCCTAAGAATTTCTATGATCAATTAACGGATTTTTTTCGGGCAAGGGGCTTGCAGCTTGAGGTAGAAGGTGGCAGCTCTGCCACCTGAAGGTCCATTCTCAGGAGCCCTGGAGATTGGCCTTTTCCCCTGTGTCTGATGCCTGCCTTGCCAGCAGGGCGTCATCAGGTGCTTTGTCAGGATGGCAAGCACACTAGTGATTAAGTGTTAAATCTACCTAGCTTTTGTGGGTGCTGGCCACTACATGGTTGAGTTACAATATGAAGTTATGTACATGCAGCTTGCAGCCTTTTTAAACCCTGCTGAAGATGTCTGAACAAGCTGACCCAAAAGAGGAGCTGTAAAAGGGAGTGGGCAGGAAAAGATCTTCTTTTTACATAAAAATATTCTCCTTAAACCAAAATACATACTGTTTGCTTATGCTAAAAAAGAGCATATCCATAAATCAAAGAAAAGAATAAAAGGAGTAATTAATATTCTCTCTTTTGTACCTATTCTCTGTTTGCTTTATAATTTGTAGCAGATGGAAGCCAAATGTTTCTAAAGAATCAAAACTAATTTTATAATGAGATGGTTCATCTTTTCAAAATAACTTCTAAAAATGCCAGTTATCCTTTTGATTTTAATCTATAAAAACATTACTGTTGGAATATGATAAGATTTTTAGTGGCCAGAAGTGAATCTACATTCTTGAGCTTTCTTCCATAATCCATGTCTGAAGATTCTTCCTTTTCACACCACTATCTCATTGTTTTACTTGTCTTTGGAAAAATCTAAAAACCTTTGTGCCTCAGCAATATTCTCACTGTCTGCTAACAAGCTGTTATGGTTCTATTTGTGGTAGATTTTCTTGATTTAGAACAAAATCTGTTTTTTAAAATTTATTTTCTTGCATGGGAGTATATAGTACATTATGAGTAATTCTAACACAAACCAATAAAGAAGTCTATCTTTTTTCTTAGTTGAGATTTAAAGAATTTCTAAGTCAATATTTAAAGAAATGGAAGTGAAGATATGGAAAGAAAATAAACAGAACTGAGTAAAGTAGAACAGAGAAGGACGTTGACAAAATATGCTTTCTCTTAAGTGACAATTCCAAATGTTCATTTAGGAGTAAAAATAAATGGATGATAATGGTGGGACAGAAGCCTGTGGCAGAAAGGAAGCTATAATATGTGTCCAAAACACCTAAATAAACAAGACTGAGAATAAAAGCTCTTATTCTTAAATGCACAGGAGAAATTTCTTAAATACATTTTTAGGTTGCTTAACCAAGGATTCAAAGAATCTAATATAAGTACCAAATACAGATGAATTGATTTTAATTAAAAAATCCAACTCAGCATTTTAAGTGTCAAGATTATCTTTAAATTTCCAACTATCATCTGTCCCGGTCTCTCCTCAAGTAAATATCTAGAAAAACTTCTGAAGAAGCCCCAGAAGAACAGGTATATTCACATAGTGAATTTCTGGGATAACTTATTGGGTAAGTAGGCTAGCACTGCAGAGAAAGCATTCTTTCTTGGAAAGCATTTAATACATCACTATTGCTGAGAGTAGCCCTGCAGTATGTCAGTGCCATTGTAACAGAAACAGCTCCTACCTCTTAAAGATAAGTGAGGAGAAAGTCAGACAAGTTTAACAAATGTCTCTATAGATAGGAGACTTGTTTGAGAAATCTTTATACATGTAATCTCTGAAAGAAAAGTTTACAAACTAGCCTGTTACGATGATTTCAGAAATTTCTCCAGGAATTTTTCTAAAAATTGGGTGTACAGGTTTTGAATGGTTGCTATAATGAAGGAGAGGTTTATAGCAAGTAATTTTGAAGCAAAGAAATGTTTTCTCTTACTTTAGCAACAGAGAAGAACGGCTAATGTTAATGTAATTCCATGTCAAAGTACAAAAAGTGTACAGATCTAGGAAGTAGATGATGCTACTGTTAAGTTGTGAAGGAAGGCATATCATGTGTACTTTGCACTTCACATTTTATGATGCCAGAAGTTAAATGCATAGCATAAAATTTGCAGGAGCTGAACTAGATGATAATTAGGATAATTGGGGACATTTCTCTCCAGGGAGTGAGCTCTAATAGTGAAAGAGTGACTTGATGTTGAAATAAAAATCTCACTATGCATTGATTAATTAAATAAAAGGTATCCAGAAGGTTTATTGCATAGTGGCAAGGGACATGATTTGTACTTTCTATGGGCCACAGTATGCATTTATTAAAAATCGTATCTCTGTTTACTGGAAGTTAAGATTGCAACAGGACATACCCTTTCATCTGAAAATTACAACCATGGAAATGAACACCTAGGTGGGAAGATGTATAACCCTTTTCATTTTTATATAGCCTATAACGGCAGTAAATCCGTCCTTTGTGGTGCTTCCATTTCCATTTCTGATAGCCATGAAAAGCAATAGTTGGCTCACTTTCATCTACAGATGTAACTCAGGCTAACAGCAGCACACATGGGCAAGGTATTGCTCTCCAGAGGTGTGTCAGAGAATGCCCTGGAGTTCTGAGGGTGAATGAAGTAGTCCAATTCCCAAACCTTTGGAGAATGCCTCGCATCTGGTCCTAGATTTGTGAAGAGGGCAAGTATGCGTTCACCTGGCAAGTGCTTAAACTGCGTTTGGTGGTAAGCAAAGCATCCTGGGGTCCTGTTCTGGCACTAAGGCCAGCTGTCACAGAGTGGCTTGCAACTGCACTAAGAAAGTCTTACCCTTCAGCAAAGGGCATCCACAGCCACACCACCTGTTGGAAGTGGTGCCAGGGCTGTACTGATTCCTGAACTATGGCTGGCAAAGTCCTATATGGCACAGACCAAACCTGTGCTTGCAACTATTCCAACTATTCTAAACTATTCTAACTGTAATTTTACAATATAGCTGATGGACTTCCCCTACCCAAGAACTTTGCCTGACACTGTTTAACTTAGCAGTATATAACCCTAGAGATTGGATCAGTAAGAGAGTACCAAGAATCGCATAGACATAGGCCTGGCTTCAGGACGTTTAGGAGAAAAGCTCTACTGATTTTAAGATTCATGATGACACTGAGGTCCCTGTGCACAGGTATTGCCTCTGCTTGGAGATATTGTCCCCATGCTGCAGGCTGGGTGGCCTGGGCTTGAAGGGGATGACAGTCTCCCTTGAAGGGCTGAGATGGTTAACACTAAATAAGGTGACATTTGCCCTGAGCTGTGGGGAGCTGTGTGACAGCACACACTTCCAGAGCTCACCCTATTCAAATGAGAGCCAAGATAATTTCTCAGTATGCAGCTACTAGACACTTTTGATCTTGGGCTCAATCCTTTTATCCGTATATGTAAGCAGAATACTGACAGGTTTAGAATTAGATCAATTAAGCTGTTTCTCCTCAGGAACCTATGTTTTTTGATCAGTGCTGAGTCACCTTAGGTGGCAGGTCAGAGTGTTTTTGTCATGAGTTTTGGGCTGAGAATATTGCTCTAGCTTTTAGATTCTGGATGTACTGGGTGAGGTTTCAAGTTAAAAAGGGGCTTTTTCAGAGCCTTGTCAGGTCTGGTAGCATAACTAGCTTCTGAAATCTGTAAGGGCAGACTCAAATGAAAATAGCCTAGATAAACCAGTTGGTACAGGGAATGTTTTTTTAAAATCAGGGTAACTCCTCTGAAATTCACTCCCTTCAAGGCTTCTCTTTTTTAAAGAAGAGACTTCCAGCACAAGTCCCTCTGCCCATTTTGGCTGATGCAGTGTGACACGAGGCAAGCAGTTTAAATGTCAAGGCAGTTGATCCGATGTGCACAGACTGACTTTGAAAAAGAAAACCCAAGTGGTTTTATTCTGAAATTATGTTCTTAACTGACTCATCAAAGCTATTTTTGTTTTGTTAGGAATATGATGATGACATAGTGATGAAGCCTGTTTCTCCTAAGCACCTACCCATGATACTTGTTTGTTGTCTTTGTAAGTACATTCTATTAATGGCATATATTTTTACTATGTAGATGATGCAATGTTAGAAGCTGCTTTCCACACAGTTAATCGGAGATTGTATGCCATAACATTGCTTACATTGATATGAATATTACTTGAGCTTACAGTGTCAGAGATAGCTATCTCAACAGGATAGTAAAACAGCTGATTACTTCCTGAAGCACCTCTTTAAATCAGGAATCCTCATAATAAAATGCCTTTTAAGAATCCTTTTAATATTATAGCATTCAATAGTTAATCACCTTCCAAAACTGTAGGTACCATGGTAAAAGGAGGAAAATGTCCTTTCTCTTTCCACAGGTACTTCATCCTTGTTTGATATTTAAATGCAGCTTTAGTTTATTATTTTTAAATGCCTTCATATAATAATTAATTCAAAAAGGTTTTTTTTGCAAAGTTGAGTAGAAAATAAGAATGCTGAAGGCCTCCTCTCAGTCTAGACTGCTGTTTTTTGTGTACTGAGGCAAAATGTTTGATGTCATTCCTGAATAATGTTCAGTAATGTTTTATCCATCAGAGTTATCCAAATACAAGCAAAGGGCAACTCCATATTTCAGTGACCTGACTAGTCCCTTTGTTGAATGGCCAGCTCCCCTTAGCTGCAGATGGTCATACGATATAAAAGTATAAGACATCACAAAAAGGGTGCTGCAAGCTCTGGAATCTATTTTTGCAGTCTGTGCTCATATTTTCTATTTCAGAGGGTCTTGTCCTCAGTATAAAAATTCCAAAAGTTTACATCGATACATTTTATTTGATCTGTGTGAACTAGAAAAATATCCCTGAGGCTGACACTTTGAATCCAGTTCAAACTTGTTTAGATTAACTTCTCTTAATTAGCAGCATAAGTGAAAACAAAGCAAGGGTAAAATCACTTCCTATGCACCACTGATGGATGTGTCTTCAGTGAAGAGTTAACATGAATTATCCGTGCTTGAATTACTCTGTTTGTATAAGCTCTGTTTGCATGAAAGCAACCACACTGTGAAATAACACTAGAGTTTGTTTTGTCCACGCTATGCTTGTATGTAATACTAACAGTTGTGGATGGGCATCCTATGGATTTCTTTACTGGAGCAAGCTGCAAAACAAAACAAAACAAAACAAAACATCCCCAGTTAATTGTTTATAAGAAAAGGCTGACCTCTTTAGATGAGCAGAAGGCACTGAAGGACTGTATACCCTTGAAGTTTTCCCATGGAGCAAACATATGTCCCTGCTACAGGGAGATCAGTTGTTAGACTGCATCCATTAGGGGCCAGCCAGTTAGAGCCACAGGCTTCACCACGCTGAAGTTGGGATCCTGGTTAAACTTGAGCAACATTTAGGCTAAAGTTAGCTTTGCAGAGATGTTCTTGCATTTGTGATTTGCACTCCTGCACAGTAAGATGCAGACCTAGTATGGCAAGATTTCCTTATATTGCTCAGATCTGCTTAGTGACAATAATATGTCAGATTCAGGATGAGCTTGCCTGGGCGCACTGTGTCTGCATCTGCTTTTGAGGTTGTGTGCCTGCTCAGAGTAATAGTCTGCATATTTTCCCGAGCCTTTTTCTGTGATATACCCCATTCTATCTATCCTCTGACATATGTATAAAACTTAGTCATTACACTAAAGAGGTATCTTCTCTACTCCAAAGTTCAAAAATAAGAAAGAAAGTAACAGTTCTCAGGACAGATTACTGAGAATGGCAGTTCACTGTTGAGGGAAATTGAAAACAATAGCCAGCTATTCCAAATAAAAAAATCTATTTGGGAATCCAAATACATATTTGCTCACTTAAATGAATGGCCTGACTTTTGGAGGTGCTAAGTTGATCCAAACTCAGAATGTTTTCCATCCTCAAAAATCTGGCCAATTGCTTTCATGTCTCTCTGTGGAATGTAGTCACCCAAGTTTGACAGTTTTGGCTCTAAGGTTTAACTTGACTGAAAACAAACTGGCTTCAAAACTGTAGGGGAGGTTAGCAGCAGCTGCTCAAACCTATGTATCCAAGAAAGAAAATCTTAAAATGTCAAATGGATTTCTTCTTGTGAAGTCAACTAGCAATAAACAGGAACAGAAACATACCTGGAAGGGTAAAACCAGGCCTTAGTCTTCTATTTCTTGCTCACATGATGTTTCTGAGCAACCCTGCCCAGGGTCAGGGGCTCAAGTGGACTGTTGTACAGGAACCTGAGGCTTGTCATTTTCATAACAACATCTATGATTTAGATATTACTCTCTTCAGTTCTCAGTGGAGGAGCTGTGAGCTGGCACAATTATAACCTCCATATCATTTCTCTTCAAAATAAATGAATAATCTTGCAGGAAACAAGAGCTGCCCAGGCCGTGGCAGACTGGTAGAGAATGCTGTAAGACGTTTGCAATGCTTTGTGCATCTGCGGATAAAGTGAAGTTCAAGGTACACAGAAAAAGGGAGTAAGGAAACTTTGCAATTGAATTTGAAGCTTAAACTGAGACTCAAAATCTGAGACCAGAATTAGTGAACCTTTTGGTTTTAAGTATTTGAAATTCTAGCATAAAATTATCTTTCAGTAATGGAAAAAATAGAAATTAATATTGAAATGATTCTGCATTCAAGAAGTGTAAATCTGTCTTCAAGTTCATTTAGCAAAGTGACATTTAAATTACTATGAAGAATTGTGTGTGCTATATATTATTTGTAATTTCATAAAATGTTGGGATGAGATTGTCCTGGGATCAGCATATGATTAAACTGATTATATACCTTATATACATGGTATGCTACTTTTTCAGTCACAATCAAAATACAACTTACTTTTATTAATATAATAATTTAGACGTCGTAACTGAAATCTCAATTAAATATTTTTTAATTTCTGTTCACAGCCTTTTATTCTCTATTAGCACACTCATTCCTCTCACCTAAAAAAAGATTCTACTTTTCCCATCACCACGATGGCTGACATCTGCTAGGATGACCCCCTGCCCCTCACAGCAAAGCATTGCTATGTAGAAATGGACGACAGACAGATGCTCTTCTCCTCATTCTAAAGAACTTTAAAAATACGGATGGGTGCAGAAGAGGGCACCAAATACTAACTGTCAAACCAGACACTGTTTTTCTCTCCTTAACACCCATGCTGAGTATTTTTCTTTTCCTCACTCCCAACCCCCATATATGCATATGTGTCTTAATACTCAAAATAAGTCTTACTATTTTATTTTGAGTCTGGGAACACTTCCATCCAATTTCCTTCAGGCCTGTTGATCTTCCTTTTCTGCTGTGAAAACAAGGGTGTGAGTAGCAGAAAACTAAAGAATATGCTACTGTAACCCACGCTGGCACTCTGTGTCTCTCCTGACTGCCATCTTTAAGCTCAGGCAGCAGAGGTTAAAGTCACTAAGCTCAGAAACCCACGTTTCAGTTCCTGCTACACTTGCTGTGCCACCCTGCGTGTTATACAAGGAGGACTCTTAATGTAAAGTGAAGACTGCATAGTTAAAATTACCTCAGGAAATTCCAAAATTAAGATTTCAAGTGTGATATGTTAATGGGACTATATTACACAGATAGCACCTTCTGCATTTTTATTGCTTTTATAGTTAAAGCTTATTATCTGTCATATGTGCATTCTGACCCAGTTCTTCAAAATCCATTGAAGTCAAAATAGTCAAGGTTTCATCATTGCAGTCCAGGGGTAATTGAAGAATTACATGCTGATGATAAGGTGCAGGGACAGAGCAGAAGGCAGAAATGATGACTTTACCTAGTTCTAGTATTCCTGTTGTCCCAGGACCATGGAATCAAACTCCTCCATCATTGTTCTCTTCTCTTCTCCTGTAGATATAGTCTGCACATTTTTCCTCGTTGTGGCTGAATATCTGTAGCCTGGTCCATACATAACTCCCATGGAAAACAGGAATTCTAAATTAAAATCCTTTTGGAGTTGGGCAAGAGTAATTTTCTTCAGAATTAGTAGAGTACTGAACTATGTGGGAACTAAATGCCCAGCTAGTGATGTATGAGAGCAAAGCTCTTGAGCATGTACTGAAGAATGCTTTGTTTTGGTGTCTAGGAAACTTTGTGGCTGAAAGCAAAGGCAGTGGTAGATACTGGACATATGAAAGGCAATTATGCTGTGCTTGTTCAGAGACTTGAGAAACAAGAAGAGATTGGTATGAAAGAACTGAAAAAAATACGAATCAGTGAATTAAAAAAGATATTATAGAAATATGTATTACTTTACTGAAAGAATATTCTGGACACACAATATCTTGAATGATTTAACTATTTGTCTTTCAGGCTATCTACTAATAATACATGAGCCCAAAGAGACATGGAAAAATTTATCCACACATTTCCATACATGGGATAGGAATCTGTACAATACCCTTTCATCAGAGCTGCATATCACTATGCACACTCATTACTCAAGCTTTGCAAAAGCTTGGGAAACAACATGGGTGCTAGTAGCTCAAAGTCAGGGTCTCTAAAAATCACAAAAAGTATAAAATGGAGACTCCTCTATAGACAGACGGTGATGCTCAGACCACCAATGCTAAAAACCTCAATAAGAAGTAGCTGTCTGTGTTTGTTAATTCCAGGTAGTCCTCTATCAGGTGACTGAGGGATTTCTTAGGGTCTGTTCCAGGTCTGAGAAGGGAAAGGAGTCTTGGAAAATAGCTGTAAGCATCATAGCCAAATCACGGAAAGCTGAGTGCCACAAAAACATATTTTGACTTCTACTGAAAAAAATAATTCTTCTAGACTGAATATTGACTTAATGTTTTTGCTTCTTTCTCCTGATTTCCATCTTGGTTCCTGATATCACAGAATCACAGAATGAACTAGGTTGGAAAGGACCTCTAAGATCATCTAGTCCAACCTATGACCTAACACCTGCTCATCAACTAAACCATGGCACAGAGTGCCACGTCCAGTATTTTTTTAAACACATCCAGGGACAATGACTCCACCACCTCCCTGGGCAGACGATTCCAGCGTGCAATCACTCTTTCAGTGAAGAATTTCTTCCTAACATCTAACCTAAACTTCCCTTGGCACAACTTGAGACTGTGTCCTCTCTTTCTGTCAGTTTTTGCCTGGGAGAAGAGACCGACCCCCACCTGGCTACAGCCACCTTTTGGGTAGTTGTGGAGAGTGATAAGGTCACCCCCGAGTCTCCTTTTTTCCAGGTTAAACAACCACAGCTCCCTCAGCCGTTCTTCATAGGGCTTGTGTTCCAAGCCCTTCACCAGCCTTGTTGCCCTCCTCTGGACATGTTCAAGAATCTCAACGTCCTTCCTAAATTGAGGGGGCCAGAACTGGACACAGCACTCAGGGTGCAGCCTCACCAGTGCTGAGTACAGGGGAAGAATGACTTCCCTGGTCCTGTTGGCCACAGTAACTCCTGATACGGGCCAGGATGCCGTTGGTCTTTTTGGCCACCTGGGCACACTGCTGGCTCATGTTCAGTCAGTTGCTGACCAGTGCCCCCAGGTCCCTTTCTACCTGGGCGCTGTCCAGCCACTCTGTCTGCAGCCTGTAGCACTGCAGGGAGTTGTTGTGGCAAATAAACTCCTTGTTCCTTGTTTCCAGTTTCTTGGATCTTCACTGCCTAGTATTGTTTTGAATCTTGCATCCTTGTCCCATGAAACCACAGTTATTACCTACTTATCGCACTTCCAAATAAGTACTTCCACCCCTTCGCTCATCTTTCTCTTGGGAACAACTCCCAACAGATGTCTGTAAACTTACCTCATTCCCTGCTTTAAAAGCATCTCAAGGCCTGCAACACATACAGCAACAGTCAGGCTGCTGGCCATGATGCTGAACAATGTCAGCTCTCTCTTTCTTTGTGTTTCCCTCAAAGTGTCCGTGTTCCCAATGCTGTCTCTAGTTTCATTCTTAGACTTTCTCCTCTTTCAGGCAAGAGGACCTTTCATAAGTAAAGGACCTTCTTGCAGTAAAATGTGGGCTCCAGGTGAGAGTATAAATCAACACACTGGGGCTGATTGTCTTAGGCAATCACTGTATTTCCCTGTGCAGACTGTCAGTCAGTTCCTCTACTGGATCTCCAAGATGCTGGTGGAAGATGAGAGGGATACTTCAGGTGGTCCTTCTAACCCGAACTGCTGTCTGTATGAAGGATTCTCCAGAGCAGATGGGAGTGAAGGCTGAGTCAGGTCAGGTCTCACTTTCTCACTTTTATAATGGCCCTTTGGTCTGCAAAGAAAGTTAAAGCTGCCTTCCACAGCTTTTATTTGGAAGCTGCTGCCTGGCGATCTGCCCCATCTGCTTCATCTAGGCAGTGAATCAAGCCTGTTGTACTTAAACCATTGACCCCTACTCTGAGAAATACCAGAGAAGAATAGACTTTAACTAAATCTTTCAGTAGCACCCTCTCCTCTTATTTTTCTCCCTCCTTCCCATTGTTTTGAAGCCACATCATTTTTTGTTTGCTGGAGGAAGATTAAACAAAGGAAGCCACCAGCAGCACTGGGGTTTTTTGCCACACGTGTTGTCTGTATCACTCGGGCAGCCTTCCAGCAGGTATGCCCATACAGCTGCAGAGCCATTCACTGCTGAGCCATAAAACTGCTGGCAGGTCTCACCATCTGTGAGGACGACTGTGTGAGAACTTCCCTCTATTACTGGATGGCTTTCAAGACAACTGTCAGTGCCGACCCCATTAAGATAGCCAACATTTGAGAAATGGCATAATGTATTGCAGGGCTGCTCTCTTTCCCTGTCCTGCTAGGATGAGTAATGAAGTTTTGTCAATGTTCTCACATGAAAAAAATACTTAAATGATTATGACATTTTAACACCATGAAACACTGAGCAGTTGTGAAACTCTTCCCATTGAGTGTCTGACAATATAGCAAATATCAGGGTGGGAAATTGTGGAATTTTAAAGTATGCTGCTATTATTACAGGAAAGAAAATGGGAGAGGGAAGAAAAGCAAAACTAACCCAAGAGCTAGCACTCAGAACCTTGTTTGGTAGCCTGGCACAGTCTCTGGAAAAAAAGAACAGTGGCTCTGTATCTAGTCCATCATCCACACATTTTGACCTTGCTGTTCACAAAATAAAAATGCTTTTTTCCTTAAAGCTATTGCCAATAACTCTCCTGTCCAACTGTGTATTAATTTCATTTCTAGCTGATTATGAAAGATATTGAAATAAAAGTAATTTGAAATGGTACCTGACTCTTTCAATGCAAGTACATGTAGCTAAGCCCAGGGCCTCCCTGCAAGTTGTTGTTTCAGGTACTTCATAATCATATAGAGCAAAAAAAAAAATTTCTTCTCTGGCTGATCAGCGTTCAGATGACAAACACTGTTACCCAAACATCTTGCTTTTATGGGAAAAACTACATTTGAGTTAGAAAAGCCAAGTCATTTTATACAAAGAAAGAAGTTGGAAAGGAAAAGAAACTTAACTAGTATAAGTTTCATCTGCAGCCATAATCTATATGGATAAGGAGAAATAACCACTAGGCTCCTACTTCAAGGCCACAAAAATCAGTGAGACATCTTCCCTTGCCTTCAGTGAATCTTGGATCATATCCCAAAAGATGGCCTCTGACTTGGCAAAGATAGTTACTAGCCTTTTGTTCAGTTTAATTATGCTTAATGAACATGACTAAGGCATGTTTGAGCAGTCCTAGGATGGCGTGAGCAGCAGCATGATTTAAAGAGGCAAAAGTTATCTGGCATTTTTTAAAGATTAGCTCACACCCTTCAAACTTTTTAATCCAGATGCAGCTAGCTGTTACGGTTGTGTTAGCCATCTGGTACTATAGTCTTTGGCTGAAAACAGAAGCAATATGTATCACCACTGCTTTTTGTTTCCAGGAAAAAGGAACGCTGTTTTTATGATCATCCATTCATTTGGTATCAAGCACATTTCACACATGAGTTAACTGGAGACCTGCAGTTGATGTATTCTGTGGTAAGAAGAAGGGCTTTTTATGGCTGATGGTAGAAACAGAGATGCAGAGGGAAAGGTTGCAGTTTCAGAGTAGCTGAATATAATATCATTGGATTTTTTAGCTTTCCCTTCATAAAAAGATTCTTTATTTAGTGACACGTTGTCTCAAATAACAAAAGGGTTTGTGCTTTCCGGTTTTGCAGTTCAAAGCAAATAACATCTTCAGCTATATTTTGCTAAGCTTAGAAACATTTGTAATTGCCTTCCACTAACCTTCCCAGCAAATGACAAGCAACTTGATTTTATATACTTACTCACTTGAAAACATTTTATGTTGTTCAAATAACAGATGCATGCAAAAAAATTACCAGCAATAGAGAGCGGAAACTGCGAAGGCAAAGGACATGGTGGCTGCTTAAAAATGTTATTCTTGGTACACGGCAGTACCAAATTACATCACCCAAGGGAACCTCCTGACTTCTTATTGCAGGGGATTGAACTAGATGACCTTTTAAGGTCTTTTGCAACCAAACCCTGCTATGATTCTGTGATTCTCTCCAAGGAGACGCAAAGTCGTTTTGAGAATAAAAGAAATGCTGCTGTCACACCATGCAGTAAAGGACACCAAGGACTCCTGTATCATCTGTGTCCTGGAGACAGGAGTAGAGTTGGAGCAGGTCTGTTACCTCAGGTTTCTCTGTGTCTCCTAGAAAAAAATTAACTCTCAAAAGGATGGAAGAAGGTAATAAATCCTGGGTTCATAGTTAGTGACTTTGTTTGACCAGTGCACAAAGTCAGGAAGCGATACTGCCCGCTCAGCTATTGCCTACCTTGCAGCAGATGCATCCACTTTTTAAATAATACAGTCCAGCTTCCTGACAGGTTTCCATTAAAAATGCCTCCACTATTTCAGGGAAACAAACCCTTATTTCTGCCAGGTTGATGTGTGAGTCCCTTCTCTCCTCTCAGTTACACCCAAGCTGACCTGCACTGCTCTCTATGAAGAGGCTCACTGCTATGACTTGGCTCCCAATAAGGTGGCTAGCAAGGAGATTTTCCCTGTGCTGTGCCTTCTGTATCTGCACAAAAAAATTTGCATACTCAAGCATGAAACAAGACAGCTGTCAGCATTTACTGCCTGACAATTTTACTCTAGGGCTATTGATGACCAGGAGACACCTCGCAGGGCCATGTGGCCTTTTCCTGAGCTGTCCCTCAGCTAAAGATGATCCTGCATCCTACAGTGTTCAAACACCCATCTTTACCTTATGCATGTCATCCAGCTATTGCATATTTTAGGTACCTGTCATCTCAGTATCTAAATCCCAAAAGAACAACTTAAGCAACTGAGGGGAAGCTGGAACACGGGGCAGATTTCAGTGGAAGCTACTCATCTAACCCGCTGAGATGTCTGAAACCCTTCCATTGAGATAAACATATATATCTAAGTACTTGAATAGCTTAAAGGATCCAGGCTTAAGTGCTGATGTGGCTGTTGAAAGTGGCTCCTACGTCATTTACGCTTTATTGAAAAAAATTAAGTGTTAAATACATGAAGCTTCAGAAATTCTGCAAATATATATATATATGTAGAGAGAGAGAGAGAGATGCACAGTCTTCTGTGAGCAACAGCAAGTTATACCAACTAGTATAACCACTCACATGTCTGCAAGAATAAATAGATCAGGGGGCCCAGATTTCTTGGCCCAATAACCCAGATTCCTAAAAACCCATTGGAAAAATATTTTAAGTGATAGGAGCTAACATTAAAACAATGGGAATTTACTTTTGGTATTAGAAGGGTCCACCACATTGCAGGCAGATTAGCAGGCAACTGGATTCACCCTGTCTGTTAAGATCTAGTAAGACATTCTGTTTCTTAATAGGTCTAGCTTTATAAATCTGGTCTTCAAAATGGTCTTGGGAAGTGTTCTGCATGGGCACGCTCTGCTAAGGCTGAAACACAGGGCTGTGCCTGTGGTTCTCAGAAACAGCGAGCTGCAGCACAGAGGAGGGTAAGTGCTGCTCTTTGCCATTTGCCTACTGCCCACTCACAGTCCAGCTGACTGCCATGCAGACAGGCTCTCTGGCATGTCTGAACATCCCCAGGAATATGGCTTTCCATATGATCTGAAACGCCATGCGGCAGCCGTGCCTGCAATCCTGCAGTTGGCTCAGCAGGCAGGGCTGATCTTGAGGGCAGACTTTGGCAAGCAGGAGAGACATCCCCTGGAGGGAATCTCCATGTGTTTCATTGAGAAGGGAGCTGGCAAGCATGGCTTTTACACAGTCTTGCTACTGCCGTTTACAGTTGGTAAGCAGTGAGGGTCAGGCTGCCGGCTTGTGGTGTACCTGCAGTCGTAAAACATCGTATTTTCTTTGCTATTTTTCTGTCTGTTCTATATTTGTGTTGTGTGAGTCCACTGTTCCTGCCTGAAGAACAGTGCTTGCGGCATCAGGATTGAAAGGAATCCCCAGCCTGTCCTCTGGCAGACAGAGCTGGAAACCTCCTCTTAGAACTGCCTGTGTTTTGCACTTAAGCAAAGTAGCAGCTAAATCTTGTGCCTCATCCTCTAAGTGCCCATTAGATTTTCTGTCTCTGGAAACAGCATCACTGACAATTTAAAAAGGAGAAAAGGGGGGAAGAAAAGAATGAGTGAAGAAATGAGCAATGTCCAAAGCAAATAAAGAAAGTAATGGCATAAGGAGAGGCAGCGGGTGAGCTCCTCTGCCCTGCTCTATTCAGGGCCTCATCCATCCTCCCACCACCATAGACTGGCATAGGAATGTGATGGGGAAACAGACACATTTTGAGGCTAATATACATCCTCCATCCTCCCCATCACAGCTGCATCTGGCCCTGCGGTGGGTTATCCTCTCTCTCCAAATGTTCAAGTCATTATCAGTTTGACAAATCCAATATATATAGAAAGATCTCCAGGCAAAATCTGTATTTCCAGAAAACGAGATTCCTATACCATCTGCAGCTAATTGTTTCATACCATATTCGTCTCAGACCTGCTGAGCCCACTCTAGGCCTGCTGAGCCCATCACTTACCCTGGTTTTACACAGGAGGAGCTCCACTGTCTTCAGTGGATTAATGCGATTAACACTTTTGTGTATGAGAGCAGAATTCAGGGATGAAGGAGCATCCACCAATGCCTCAGATCAACCTCATCATCACCTTAACACTGACAGGCGTGTGCTTTGGTGGCGGGCAGTGAGTCTGGTTTTCAGTGGAAAGGGAGAGGAGGCAGTCAGCCAAAACTGGCTGTGCTGAGGAAGGGAAAGAGGAGTTGCTGCCTCTGAAATCAGATCCAAACCACTGGGCAGGGAGATGCCGGCTGCAAAGGGTTGCAGCCGTAGCCCTGCGCTCGCCTCTTGCCTAGGGTGATTGGCAGCATTTCCCCTCATTCAAAATTAGAGAAAACAACAGAGCTCAGCAGTAATCTTGATTCTAGAGCCTCGTTGAAACTCTAGACACACATATCTGACAGATACAACAGAGATTAATGAGCCATGACCAGAAGTTTGATTTTTCTGTCAAGTGCTCCCATCCGCTTTTAATAAACAGGGGAACAACATAAACTCCAGCGCCTGCTCTCCGCTGTTTAAACTGGGCAGGTTGCTTTTGGTACCATGTATGTCTGTGCTGAGTTATGACTGTAACCACTGAAAAATGCTGGGGTTTTGTTGGGTTTTTTTTTCCTCTGTTGGCCCTTTCGTGGCTTCTTTTTTGATGAGTTTTTCTCCTTCCATATTGTTTCTTTTCTCCTCAGCATGGACTGTCTGGTATTTTACCACTGGAAGCTGTCAAATGTAATATCATGTTTACAGCTAAATGAGTTCAATTTAGTGCCATTGGTGTATTATCTGGAGCGCATAAGTGCCTAAAAAGCCCACTGCTTTGTTTTAAACAGCACTCCACTTTATTTTTTTATGGGGTTTTGGAACATGGTTTCCTCATCCCTTCCAAGTACAACAGGCTGAGCCAGCTAGAGTGGAGCCCGAGGAACATGTCATAGTCTCTTCATGCTTCTGGTTACTTATATTATAATCAGGCATTGCTCTCATAAAATAGTAATCAGTACATAGACATCTGAATTTGTCAGGAATTCATGGTAAAGCAGTCCCTAAGGATTGTATGCCACAGAAATGTGTTTGATAATTCCTCTACTTATTTCTCACAAACTGTGATAGAAGCCACAAATGAAACAAAAGACTGTCAGAGGACGATTTATACCCTGAGGTATTTATGGGATGGGAAAAAGAGTGAGGAAATGCTGCCATAAATCTAACTGGCCACAGAATGTCACTCTTGCTCCATGCAAATAAAACTGGAAGGAAATTTACCTGGTAATATAAAACCTGAGTCTTAAGGAAGGCAACTCAGGGAAGCTGTTGCGTGTAGACAGATGAAGTATGGCTATGCAGACATGAAAGAGTGGGTACACACACCCACTCCCACAGGGAACCCAATGACATGCCTGAAAAAAATGCCTTTGCAAACCTCTGATCTGGGTCTGCATCTGAAGTTGAATCCTGCAGGTGACTCTTCTCCCAAAGAGTCTTGCCAACAGGTGGGTTGGGGGCCTTAGAGGGAGAAAACCCCTGGATCTTAAAAACCCTCCCCACACTAAGACAGACATGTACAGCAGGCGCCAGTCTGTTCTTAGGGCACTTCAGTCTCCCTGCTGAAAATACCCGATTATCAGTAGGATTCTTGCTGTGAGTGAGGTCCTTTCTGAGATGCAGGATCAGGACCACAGAGAAATAGCTAGGCTATATTATTTCAAACAAAAGCTGTTCTTGAATAAAAAGTGCTCGCAGTTTCAAAACATGAAATAAAAGCTGCCCTGAAACTGAAATTGTCCTTGACTTGATGCTGCATACAACTGAAATTGCCACTAAATTCAACAGACCAATGCTTAGCATTTAATTGCCCCTGAAAAGACGTCACTGTTAGGAAGGCACAGTATCAAAACCCAAATCTTTTAGTTTTCATTCAGGGCTTCATTTCAGGTAGCAGGTACCTGCTTCTCCAAGTGGTGACCTTGACCAGACTAGAACACGGAGGTCACCCGCCTGTGCAAGAAAGGATCCCACCGCAGTGCCACCTCTATGTAGAGGAGGAAGGCACCAGCTGCAAGGCACCTCTGCATTTCTCCTTTGGGAAAAAAAGCTTTTGCTGGGGTCCAGAATGAGACTGAGGAAGCAGAATAGAGATTATTTCCTGGCCCTCCCAGGGCTGAAGGATCGAGATTTCCTTCCCTGCCTTCTGGATGGGTGAAGCTTCTCTGGGAAAGATACTGAAGCTTGTGTAATCTGCCTGTGGTCTGCTGAAAACACATTTTTTATAGATCTGCAGAGGTGAAAAAGAATGAGTTTATGCACTTACCACATTTTACTTATGCAGAAGTGCAAATCTTGAAAAAAAATTGAATTTAGAGAATGAAATGCAAAAATTTAGATCAGATCAAAACTTCTGCAATGATGGTTTTTGGTAAGCCTTGAAGTGTTTCGACTTAAGTATTTTTTCCTGATGTTTTGGGTCTAATCTTACTTAGATTTCAAAACAGATACTTACTTTCAGTCTGAAAATTACATCTTTTCTTTTGAAAGTTAGAGGAAGAAGATATTCTGATAATTTTAAAAAACATTTTCCAATTGTATTTAAATATGGCATTTTCATTTTAAAAATCCCGTCTCCTCCCTCAAGCTTTGCTTTTGACAAATCCACATCTTCCAGTGAAAAACACTTTGCAGAACACTTCCCAATTTTGCCTAATATTTACATCTGTTCTTCTCTGAGAATGTGTCACAGCTGTAGATCAACAGGAATCGCATAGAACACGGTTGATTTATGGTCAAAATAATATTTTTAAATCAACTTGTATTTAAGAGTAGTGAATAGCACATGTCCATATACCAGCAATGTATCATAAGGATTTTGTACCGCTTTTACATTTTTTACATTTCTTTTGCATAATTATACACGATTCATGTGTGATTGTAATTTTTACAATTATTTTACATAATTACATGTTATTAGAGCTGAAATTTGGGCACAGTTAAAGACTGCAAGCCAGATCCTCAGTGTTTCAGGCACCCACCCTGATGGCATCATCTGTCTCCTGAGACAGGCAAATTGGACCAAAAGGGACTACTGTCCACTGAAATTAGAACAACCCCAGAGAGATACATGACTGTGAAGTGGCAAGGAAAAGGAAATTGCTTGTCGCTGCTGCTTTTATCCTTAGCTGCAGCTTTGGCCTTGTATCGTGTGATCCCAGTTAGACACAGCGCTAATGGGGAGTTGAACGAAATTCACGGGAAGATGCACACTGCTTTCCTGCATGTGTCCCCACTGCCTTCATCTCTGGCCCCCAAACCACAGGTACTTGGATGCAAGGCAAACCTACAGAGTAGCTTCCGTTTAGTCCCAGAATATTGATTCCTCTGCCAGAAGAATCACATTTTCAATGTGCTTGGTAAATAAGAAGAGGAAGTGTCCCGCATGCAGCAAAACCTGGGGTGTTTTCTTCACCTTTGCAAGGCATGCAGGTATTTTCTTCATTAGAGTGGTTGCTTGGTGGGACGCACTATCCCCCTGAAGGTGAATATTAATCACAGGTTTAGCTCCTGGGCTTTGCTAGCACCCTATTTTTGGCTGGCTTTCTGTTCCTCAGAGCTCGGGAAGGTCTCTGTCAGCTGAGGTACGTGGGGCGGGTGAATGCCTTGTTTCCTTGGCTGGATTATCCCTCATCCCCTCTGCATTTTAAGAGATTTGGTGGGCCTGTTAACAGCTTCTACCTGTTTTAAGACCTGTGACAGGAGGCTGAATGGTTCGCTTCATGCGGCCCCATTCGCCCGCCGTTCCTGCTCACGGTGTTGACATGATTTATGTAAATCATAAAATGTGGTGGGGTGACCTCACGAGTGTCCAGCTCTCCTCACGCACGTCTCTGGGCAGAAGGGCTAGTATTTATAAACAGTGGTATATTCACATCTCAGTAACCTGCTTTATTTGCACTGCTTGAGCAGGGCCACTACTGCACAAATGAAATATTATTCCCTGCCATGTGCATTTCGTTTTTCTGTCGGCTCTGTGTTTTCTTTCATGCACTGCCCTCCCTGTCGGTGAGTTTGTCGGCAGCTCTCCCCAGCAAGGGGCTGGGGAGAGGGGAAGGGGGTGAGTGAGGTTTGTTGCCTTTTTCAGAGCAGATGGTGACAAGCGAGTGTGGGACCCCAGACCAGCAGACCAGTAAAGTCCACATTGGGGCTACAAGCTGAGCTCCATTTTCTGCAGGTTGGAGGGGAGCAAGCCAGGGCCCTGCATTAGCAGCCGGCTGGGCTGCAGTGACACAACCTTTCACCACAGCCAAAGCCATTGCCTTTGCTTACGGTGCTCCAGCCCATCACACGCTTCACTTGCTGTGCTGCTGCTGGTGGGATGCTTGCCCCTAGGAAGTCCTGGTCCTGGCTGTTCTTTGATGAGGGTAGGTGAGAGTTAGTCAAGCTATAATCAAGCTTCTCAGATATCTGGATATGGTTGAACCAGCCGGAATTTTGTAGCAAAGTCATCTGTCTGCAGTCCTTTTTAAGGAGATCTTTATATTGGAGCCTCCAGAGAGCTCATGTCTTGCTCATAAATTAAGAGAAAAATGTCATCTCTCTCAAATAACCAAAGTAATGAACTCAACAATAAAAACTGCTTATCACCCTTCTGGTTTGGGGGCACTTGTTTTTCATTTTTTCTTTTTACCACTAATTAAAAAAAGGAGAGGAAGGTTTAATGTTTTTTTAAATATCTTGTTTAAAGTTGCGTCTGGTTCATTATCTCACCAGCTTCTGCTGTTTTGAAAATGTGTTTTTTCTTTTCATTTTCTCAACAAGGTATCTATGGTAAATATTACCTTATGAACAAGTCAAGAAAATCAATAGCTGGAACTCCATCAACCTCGAAAGACTGTGAGCATTTCAAAATGAACTCCAAGGCCTGAAACTCCAGAGGTGAAAGAGCTCTCTATTACCTTTACTGATGGAAAGGGAAAAGTATCTCATAAAAAAGCTCAATTTCTATAAACTGCATTCACATGACTCTTCTAGCAGCACTTGAACAACATCTAAATCATGAGGCCACAAGTGCTCACCAGCTTCTGGGTTCAGATGCACATTATGGCAATATCTGGCTGTATGCAGAGATGGGACCTGTGTTTAGATGGATCCTCCTTCTCCTGTCCTGCGCTGTGGTTTCCACAGGAAGAAAACACCTGTGTCTGGACAGAAAGGGGACAGCCGGTGCTGTGAAACATGATGGAGAAAAGTAGGGAGCACCTCTCCCATGTTTGTTTGAAACAAGAGCAGGGGCAGAGCTAAGGAAGGATCAGGATTTGGGCAGTCGCTTATTTGTTCAGTACCCCAGGAAAGTTTGGCTGCCAACCTGGGGTCGTGAGCTGTGTGATGGGGGAGCAGCTCCGCTGGGGCCGGCAGGCACATCTGGAAGCAGACATTTGGCTTGCGGCTGCAGCCCATGTGTCAGGTTTGGTGTGTGTCTGGAAAAGTGTGCTGCAAGGACCACCACCCCCAGGACTGGTGAGGGGAGAGCGGGAAGAGCCAGATGGCTGAAAAAACTTGCTAAGGGAAAGTACTTTCCTCTTTATATTCTTGCAAATCCTTTTACCTGGCCCCCAAGTTCACAGCTGCATTTGCTTTCCTCTCATAAAGATTTCTTTTTTGTTGTTGTTATTCCCAGAATGTGATGGAGGAATTTCTGTTTGTTAAAGGCATTTAGCAAGGCTGTGGTAAGCCTCTCTGGTTTGCTGGTTGAGATCACAAGGCAGTTTAGTTATTTGTCAAAATGCACTTGATGAAACCTGGGCCCTCTTGCTTTTCCCCATCTTTCAGAAGGCTTTTAAGAGGGCTCTGATTCTGCCTTCCCTCCCTCATAGCAAACAGCACCTTTTTTTCCTGTCAGCAGTGGGATTGCTTTTGCACAGCCTGCATAAATACAGGTAGTAGAATCTGGTTTAGGGAAATTTTCAATATTCTTCAAGTATATAATAAATTATTTCAGAAGTCTAAATTACACTGAAATGAAAAATTGCCCTGTTGAACTAAAGAGATATTTGGTTGGGGAACCCCCACGCTTAGTATTTGGTATTTTGAAAAATATCAATATTCTCTTCAGCTTCTAGCTGAGGAACTGAGACCACATTGTAATTCTTACAAGATGGATTTCCTGCTCTCACTCAAGGGGTTTTCCCCATAAAGTATGGTAGGAAGTGTGTTGAGCCTCATTAACTCTCATCTTGTTGCTGAAACAGCACTGGAAACTGTTGGAGATGTGTATTAGGCAAAGCTGCCTTGGCTTGTGTGGACAGCAGTGAGAAGCTGCTGCAAGGTGAGGTGAACCAAGGTATGGTGAAAAGCAAGAGGAAATCAAATATGAGTCCAGAAGGAAGTTTGTCTACAGCAATGCATACTGTATCCCATCTTTCTTATGTCAATACATCACATCACATTTCCTTTCCAAAATCAGGCAAGAGTGTGTTGGAAACTGAGGAAGCCATTTCAGAGTACTATCCTTTGAGATAGCTCCACCTTTATTCTTGTTATATTTGACTGTCCACGAAATCTCTGTAATGTCTCCATAGATCTCAGAAAAAATATTTTGCTATCTCCATCATCTGTTTTACCCTGGCACTGTTCTGTAGGTTTTTGTAGAGATGCTTCAAATTTATAGAGGAGTGAAGGACAGGAGAGCTAGAGATTTTGCACTTGATATTTACACACTGGACATAGTCTTCATTTATCTCTTCTCCAATTTAACTCTCAGTGAAACAATTAAAAGTCACCTTGAGGATTTAACTTTGAAAACACTTCAGCACCTCCTAAAGAGAAGACAACTAGGGTACTAGCAGTACTCAGAATTCTGCGTTGCGAAGGACTAGGCTGCAATCTTGCACACATTCTGTCTATTTTATTCCCTGGCTCAGGGCTGGGGTAGCCCACGTACATGACTCCAGATGCTAGCAATATAGAGTACATTGAAAGCAGAGCTGGGCCAAAATGTTCTCTTTGGACTTCTTCAGGAGTATGGGAAAGTACAGATTGAAATTCAGGGTGTAAACTTTCCCCATTGAAAGTTTGATACAGTCAGTGTGATTTCTAGGTGGAGTGAGAGATAGCTGGGGGAAACCTGTTCCCTTTCAGTGTATTTACTGCACAATGTGAGCAGCCACAGTCTCTAACCCAGCAGCAGATATTCTGCCTTGGATGTTGTATACATTACATCATACATACGCTGAAAGAAAAATAAACATATATTAACGTCCAGCTATTACAGGCCTTAACCTTTTGGCCCAGAGGGACTGCTTGGAGTTTTGTCTGAAGAGTGCCTGTAGGGGCCGGGTACAAATTTGCAGGTGCAAAATAGTATTTGCAACTACAGATCACGAAGGTGCAAATGCCACGTTCTGGTCTTTTGCTCTGCCATCCGCCAGCCTGCAGGCAGAAAACCAGGCACTGTGCAGAGCTCTGGTAAAACCTGTGCTCCTAATTGTTTAATAACATTCCAGTCAAAGGATATATGTCCTTCTGCTTCTGTGATTTGCATTTTCATTTTTTGGATAGACTTGGACACTGCCTCTTTCTGACAGTTTCTGGAGTCATGACCTTTAGAGTCTGTGTGTGGCTTCTTGTTCCTTCTGCATCCAGACTAGAGATTTTACAAATCTCCCACCAAGGGGGATGGATTACACTGACTCCTGCATTCTTTTGTGTTCTCCAAGAGCTGTAATATTTACCAACAAGAATCTCTTCTCAATCTAATCCAGTTCACATGAATATCACATGAGGCTACCTCCTGCAAGAGGCAGCCTTAAGATGTAGTGCATGATTTTGTGCTTACTGTCTTCCTTCTCTTGTCCTTATTTTGTCTTCAAAGGAGCTATCTGTGCAAGAAGGGCGAAAAGACATGGGCCTTGGAGTGCAGACCTGTCTGAATTAACTTAATAGCAAGCGCAAATGAATACTTGCTGTCCAGAGAGCATGCAGTACAGTAACGGCATTTATTAAACATGTCAGGGTAATTTCCAAACTCCGGCACTGCCACAGTGCTGTGAGGAAAGGCTTGTATTGCTGCACGAGTCCGGCTTGTCTGCCAACATGTCTACCCATTCTGCAGGTGTATGTGTTACAGCCCAAGGCAAAAATATCCATGCCTTTCCCAACGATCTCATGGTGCTTCTGCAGGCCAGATGGTTCCAATTTGAGGCCTACGCTCGGTGATGTAGCTGTATTGAGTTTCTTCCCTGAAACCAACAAAACCTGCTTTAGCATTTTGCTTGGATTAAAATATTTGTCCCTTTTTTTTCACAGGGCAGAAGAGGGACTCCTGAAGCCACTGAAGGAAGGAAATCATTACAGGGTTCTACAGAAGTAGGTCATGTGCTACAGCTGCTCATAGTTTAAGAGGAAGAAACATGGGACCTCAAACATGGAACACGACTCCTTCAAAATGCTTGAGAGCAACCCAAGAAAAACATCCTCAGAGGCTTATTTAATAAACATTATCTATAATAGTCTCAATGTGTGCTCATGTTTCCTTAAGAGTTTGCACCTACTTCCCAGAGCTAACAAGATTCCAAAATAGAGCACAGAATAATTTAATGAAAAGGATTTAATAGTTTGTGTTAAAGCTAATATGGTCCATTAGGAGCTGTCATTTTATAAACAATGAAGGTATGATACCCCCTCTATTGCCATAAAGCCATTCCGCACAAGGTTTGTAAACAATCAGTAATGATCTATAGAACATTCACAAAAGACGATTAGAGCCACATTTGAAAAATGTGCTTCCCCTCCCATTTGATTCCTTTTTAAGTAAACTTAAGAAGACCATGTATCTGTGTAGTACATGGATAAATTTATAGCATAAAGACCTCATATATATACACACACACACACATATATAGTGCGTGTGTGTATATATATAGTGTCTATGTATATATATATATATCATGTATATATATATATGTATGCATATGTGGATTTCATTAGCAGTCATACAATGTTCATTATCTTAAAAGCACTGCTATTTCCATGGCCCAAAAAATGCCTAAAGTGAACTGTTAAATCAACTGAAAAGTTTTTAATTATAATCAAAGTGTCACTTCACTGCGGCTTTTTCTTTTCCAAGCAAAACAAAATTTTTGTGAAGACTCGACCTGTTTTCTTTAGCAACTGTGAACACAAAAGATTATGGACAGAAACAGGGCCAATTTCAATGTGTGGGGTTCTTTTCTTCACAATGAGACTTAAAGTAGCTATAAAAACGTGTAATTTTAAAAAGGGACTCTCCAAGTCTTGGGGCTCCTTATGCTTGGTGCCCTATTCCACCTGTGTGAGCCTAGAGGATGGCAACATTGTTGTAAGCCACAACTTGAAGAGGCCTGGGGAGGGGGACAGAAGAGCTCCCCAGCCCCTTCCCATGCTCCATGTTTTTGGAAGCCAGGCAGGAACAAAGTATAAGAGAAATCAGACCTAATGACTACAGAGGAGGTGCTTCTGGTGTACAGTGAGGTAAGTGTTTGAAAAATTAGGTCCATAAAGTGTCTTTATTCCTTATTGCTACATGATGTAGGAGGAGATGAAATAGTCAAAAGATTACTAACTTGGTAAAAGAAAATGGATACAACCTTATTATTTATAAAGTGAACTCCTCATTTAAACAAGGCAGCTTTTCCAAACTTAGATCTTTACTCGAGAAAACAGGCAAGAAGGAAACTTCATTCTGAGGTAATTCTGTTGCATATTTACCTTACAAAGATTTATCGGAGCTACTTCTGCAAAGTTTGTGCAGTGTCTTTGGACTGCCAGATTCTCGAAAACCATATGTCTGAAAATCCTACTAGAAAGCTGAGCAGAGACATGTATAATGAAATAATAATTAATTGCAACAAGTGTTAAACAATCTTTTTGGAAGATTTGATTAGTCAATATATTTTGCTGCTTCTTTTTACAAATGGTCATTATTCGAACATCAGGTTGGGATAAGAGTTAATATTAAACAAGAGATCCTGCTAGAAACACCATATAAATCCTAAGGAGAATGAGGAGACTGTCTGTCTTTTCACATGACAGCAACACCAAAAGAATATAGCATAAACCATCCCCCCCAAATATATTGTTTGAATACTCTCTTCTTTCTTATAGCATGTGAAGTTTCTCAGATGAATAAGAAAGGAAACAGTTTTACATCTATATTCCCAACTACTGTCAATGGATTTCATTGAAATAAATATTATTGATTGACAGTGCTGCCTTGGCTGTGTTTGTGACAGCACACTTAAGAGACCCAACACAATTTCCTTGTTGGTCAATGGACATAATTTAGATATTTTTAATGGGAATCCCACTAAGTCAGATCTAGCATTAAATCCATGTCTAAGATTATTCAAATCTGCTGCTCAGTGCTAGGGAAAGCCGAAAGGAATTCACAAACCATCCTAGACAGGACAGACGTTCATGTCATGAAAGTACTCTGTCAGCTGTGTTGTTGTACAATGTACAGTGTACATTGTACAAAGTGCAGTGTCATTGTCACAGGGATAAAAGCACAAATCAGTTGTTTTTGAATAGAATAAAACTAATGCCGATGGACAAAGGTAGAGCCTAGTAAAAGCAGCTGAGCAGACACGTGAAGTCTGAGGATTCGTCTGAGCTCGCAGAATCCTGGGATTCATCTGACTAAATGTAGCTGTTTCCATCCAGATGTTTACATTGCTTAAGGCTCCTTTTGAAGTAAATACATAGAAACAGGCATTTTTAGGAGGTACCTACTCAGCATCTCCTACGGCTGACATCTCCATCTGACTAGATGAATCAAGTTTCAAAATACCTATTTCCCTCTACTGATATTGAAGGGATCCAAGGAATCTCTCTCAGGTGTCAAAGTATACAGGAGAAATGTCTGAAACTAAGGATGGAAGGAATCTATCCCACAGTCTATCATGACAGCTACTAGGAAGGAAGTTATCTCTATCGAAATTTAAACTAGGACAAGGACTACTCTTGCAATATGAAGAAAAGGATATAGAAGCATATTGTACCATTTCACATCCTTTGGGGTAAGGAATATCTAGATTTTACAGTTCTGACTTTCTATTGTACTGTCGTTACTGGTCTTGACCCAGATAAATAATGGATATGATAGACTTGTTTTAAGCTTGATTATATTTTCAGTATATTTGCAGTATAATGCAGTATTTACGTCTTTGACTTGGTGAGCACAGAGCCAGTCTCATAGTTTCAAACATAATTAAAAGATTTCCTGCTCCCTGATTGTTTTCAAAAAAAATTGTTAAGAAAGATAGAATTTTAGTTTTTCACTCAAATGGATATGATTTTAGTGTTTACTTACTTTCAAAAATCTCCATACAATTGGAGAGGACTGAAACAGGGAATGCAGGATGGGAAAACAGAGTCCTGTGCTCACATTAGCTTTGTTTTCAAGGCAAATTTCAGGGCTTCAGACTTCTTTCTTCCCATGTAGATAAAGAGAAAACAAAATATTGGTGCCAGGGACAGGTGCCTCTAATGTATTCTTGTCAGACATGCTGGGAACAGGAGAGCTCTATTTTTGAAATACTACTGTTAGCTACATTACGTGGAGGTCTTGTTAGCGGTAAGCAGCAAATTGGTGTTTAGCGATGCAGGTGACAGCACTTATTAATTTGGGGGAAAGGGAAAGAAATCTCCAAATTCTCAGGGAGACAGGCATAGTCATGTGTGTCAATATGAGAAATTTATGCAAACATCCTCTCATTCTAATGAGGTAGAAAAAGCAGTACTGCAGAGACAGTAGTAACGTAACAGCTTATGCCCTGATTCGGGAAACATGTACTTAAACCATCTTTATGCAGGACAGCACTTAATCCTCTGCTTAACTTTGATTTACATGGGTGCTTATGTGGTATCTTGGATAGGGATGACTAAAGGCTAGGATGAGCCCTGCCTCAATTAATAACAGATTCAGCTCTGCATTCATCTAGTAATGTTAATAGCAATAACAGTAACAACACTAATTTGTGACTAGGTAGCTACTTTCATTTCAATAGATCAAATAGTAAGCTGTACAAACACTAATGATTTAAGGTTCCTTGCATTCCTGAATTGGGAGGAGATTTGGGTCATTCTCCCAGGGTAACAGGGCACCTAAAGATGAACAGTGTGGGGATCACACCACTACGGTGTCTAAGATAAAGAGAGCAATGAGCTGGTCAGCCTGCTTGGTATGTCCAGTAGCTGATTCCCTCTATGTTCACTGGGCAGTTTGAACAAAATTAATAAAGTGAAATCTCATGTCTACAAAAACAGTCTGTGGCAAAATGTAGAAATATTGGGGTCTCCTGAATGCCCTCCAAACCATTGTGCAGTCACAAGAATATCCTTTCCATTGTCATCATCTAATAATATAAAAAGAGGAATTTAATTTAATTTACCATCTTTATTTGAAACAAAAGCATTGCAATTTGCATGACCAGTGCAAACTGCTTCTAAAACAAACCACTTTGGAAAGAACATAAGCATGAGATATGTCTGGTTTCTTGTCTGGGTTACACTCCAAAGTTTGATGATCACACCCAGATGACTGAAATAATAAAGGTGATAGATTAGTGTATTGATACATAATCACTGTCTAGCCTGAAAAACTTATGAGCTGCATGATTTTGAGAACAATTACTTGTAATTAAAGCAATGCTGCTCCCCCCCTCAGAGAAATATTTTGTGCATAACACCAATTAATTACATTTTTCAATGAGAATAGCTCTTAAATGCCTGTGCTGCTATTTATTTCTGACCACATTCAGAATTCTGAAGAGATATGAATTACGTATTGTTTGGCAGTATTATTTTGGGGTTGGGATTGTAAAAAAATACCTCCTTCTTTCCGATAGCATTTCTTGAATGAATTAAAAGCTAACCACTTTCACAGGGTGAGGATATGAACTAACTCTTCTAATGATAAAAGGGAGTTTTAGCCAGGCAAACATTGTCTGATGAAGTCAATCTATCCATCCAGCTTAACTGTCTGCTTATTCGTCTCTTTTTGAATTTCCACACCCTTCAGATACAATTGGTGAAACCAAAAGGCAGCCTCATGCCCTGGAAAGAAGAAATCTACCATTGTGCTAAATAAATATTACTACACTTGCTTTTAAAAAGCAAGAATGTTCCTTTTTTTTCAGACTAAAGCACAGTGTAGGTTTTCCTTTCTGTGGAGTTGTAGTATAGGGTTATAGCTGATCTCAGTATTAAAATATTGCTGTGAGAAAAGGTTTTCAGTTGTCTGGCTCTACATATTTGAGTTATTAATTCAAATGTGCATTAAAAACTGAGCCTGGAATCTGAATCTCCGTTTACTATTTGAAACATCACATAGACTTCAAAGAATTGTATGAAACAAAAGAGGGTAGGAACAATCCATAGTTTGCTTTTTCTAAAACTGCAGCTTTACGTCACCAGTTCTGCACAAATAAACTCTGTAGTACATCTTTAAGTGAAATAAAGTACAAGGTCTGAGCTTTATTCTAAGAGATGTACATATGCTATTTCCATTAAACCTTTTCAACTCCTCCCCTTCTCTAGATACCACCGAAGCCTCTAAAAGGATTTGGTTTGGTAACCATATTTGACACCTTTCATTCTGTCAACTGTAGTTCCCTAAATAGATAGATAGGTCTCACTCTCCTTTCTGCTTCAAAATAGTGAGTTTTCGCTTCCAAAAAATGGCCAGTCTTCTCCTGATAAGTTTCTTACCAGGTTTGTATCACTGGCAGCCACAAGAACTGGTGTTTTCTCCCCAGAATCTATGTTCTGTAGGAGTTGCTATCCTCATCTTGGTAAGTGCTCTGGAGAATGCTGATGCAGTGTCTGCCAAGAGAGGAGCAAGGACTCTTCCCGCCTTCCTGGCTTGCTCCTGCTGCCCTGAAATTCTGCCTCCATCAACATATGGAAAAGAGAAGCATCCTCTGATAATGCCCATGTACTCAACAGACATATGAGCAGCTGTACCCAGAGAAATGCATTTTCAGTACATCATAAACATCACACATGCCCTGGGAACAAAAAACAAGGCAGAATTTCCTTTAAAATTAGTCAACATTCTGAGCAGAGAAACTTGTCCGTCTAACCACAGGCTCACTTGTGAGTGGCAGAGACTGAAATCATGGCCTTGATTCATTTGTGTTTTCCTGATCTGTCACACTGGGGTCTCTGCAGTAGCTCAGCCACCCAAGGAACGGCATGCTCAGTCTTTTCCGTGACCCACAGAAACATTCTCCGTGTCTGTTTTGGCAGCTGGGTGTAACTCAATCTGCTATGGTATCCACGCTTAAACAATTCTACGAGTAAGCAAAACAGCTACTGTTTTCATCTTACCATGTTTTTCATAGTATCTAGATGTTGAAATAACACTGCCAAAAAATTGACATTTTATGCTTTGACAATGGTTGCTCCTGATCGTACTCATGATCTCAGGCGCAGCAAGGGGCCCAAGCCTTGGCTTCCCAGTGTCAATCAATCCTCAGCACCTATCAGGCACACACACGAGGCTGCCAGCCAGCAAGTTCAAGCACCTCTGCTTGAAAATAGCTGCAGTGGCATTGGAAAAGGAGGCATGTTTTCCAGAATGTCGCGAACTTGTGAAAACAATTCTGCAGCTGAAACTGGGAATAGCCCTTGCAACCCCTACCCCTCTGGAGCAGCTAGCTCACTCTTGGGTGCTGTAAATACACTGTAATAAACCATACCAAGGAACCATGATACAGTAATGTTACAGTAAATTCTGATGGAATTGCTTTTGAGGTGCACCAGCCTGTGAAAGAGGAAGAGAAATGGGAGACACTCACATGTTCAAGGGAATGAAGAGGAAATACCTTTGCAACCTCACTTCCCTACCTCTGAACACAGCTCTCCTGTACTTTGTCTGTAGCCTATGGTGCCCTGGCAGCCCATTCATGCATAGAAAGACTTGGCAGAACACATGGTTACCCTTACACTGAATTCTTTCGCCATGTGTGTTTAATATATCTCTGTGATCTGATTCAAGTGGAGCAGATTTGAATACCTCATTATACGGAGACCAATATGTCTTCATACACACAGTAATTATATTGTTCATTCTGATGTTAGAACGCTGTATCTCTTGCTGAAAGTCAGAGTACTCGCATACATTTTTTAGTCACTTAGACATAAGTGACTATGCTGACATTCAAATTCTAAACAAATTGCTAATGAGCTTCTCCACTCCTTTTTTTTTTTCTTCTCCCCAAAAGCAGATTTCTCAGCCTCTGAAAGAAACAGAATGGAAGAGCTTAAATGAGAAGACACACGCACATGACTGCAGTCTAAGGAATAGAAGCCCATTTCTCAGCCAGTGTGCACTGCCAGAGCTGTGTTGGCTCCTTGGGGAGAGGGAAAAAGACAGGAGAAGCAAGAGGATGAAAATACTTTAACCACACTTCAGATGTCTACCTTTGTGCTTGGATTTTGTAATGAAGATTTAGATAAATCTTAGCAAGTGAGTGTTTTCCCCTAATGGAAACGCTGTCTGCAGCAGTTGTTTCTTTCCTTTCTCTGCCCACTACCCTTTTATCTTGTAGTAGCATTTTTGGTTTGATAATAAAAATTGTACTTGTGATGCTACTTAAGGTGTACTCTTGGGTGTTCCCAAACAATATCTGAAGGTACTCCAGGACTGCAGAATACACTCTGGATGTAGACACACATGGTGAAACACGTAACACCTTATGTGGCCAGAAGTGAGTTTTGCAGTTTAAAGGACAGGCCTGTGACCATCACAGTGACTAGCACAGGAGTGCACTTTGAGAAATGTCCCTTTAATGTGACCTGTGGTGCCCCCACAGGCGGTGCCTTGGGCACACTGCAGGCATTCAGAGCCCTTAGTGCCCAGACTCCAGTCCTTCCATCACCACCTATGGGTATAACTCCCTGTTATAGCATTACCCTAGACAGATCTGTAGCACTTGGGTTCTAATTGCTTGGCAGTCATCTTTTCTTTCCTTCCAGTACCTTGATACTTGAGGTCAGGTGTTGAAATGCCACTTGGGTATCTGGGACCTGAGTGTTAGCAGCTGGCTTTCACTCTAGTTCCCAAATCATTTGCTGTGGGGGGTCTGTATTCAGAGTTCCCTGTGACATTCATACCCTTATTATTATCCTGTGTTAATTAAATTTCATATTGTTCTTAATTGTGTGTGTGGCCCCTGAGACAATGGGAAGGATTCATTATTAAAAAGGCAGAATTTTATTTAGTGCAGAATTCAGTGCTAAGAGAGACCTCACTTTACCTACCCAGGGAAAAGCAGCAATAGAAGAGAAATAGCTGCTGGCATATTGGTCAGGAGCAAAACCAGTGGGCAAGGCTAAAAGTGGTAAGACCAGTAAAGTGAGAAGAAAATTTAAGCCCATCTGTTTAAATTTAATCTTAGAATAAAAGACTAATAATGATATATATCATCCCACTTGTCTTTCACCAATGTTGTATTTTAAGAGAAAGTTTCTAGTGTAAAATTTACTCCTTTTTCAGTCAAAAAATGATTCAGTTGCAGGAAGGAAAGGCATTCACCAGGATGGCCCAGAGCACGTTTAATGAGCCAGGCAGGAACAACAGGCCCTCTTTCCTTGTTCCCTCTCAAGGGCTGCAGAGGACATTTGTAGGCATAACTCTGGGCCCCTTGCTTGCTGATCTGCTCCTCCACTGTGCTGAATTTCTTTCCACTTTCTGTGGGGAAAAAAATGATATCACTGTGCAGTAAAGGACATAACTTCTTCAAGGGGTGATGAACATTTGGTAACAAAATTCCTTGTTGATTTATGTAGCTTGCTCCACCTACTCAAACTAACTGTTAGCTTCTCTTCCTGGTGAAAAGTGGAAGTATATGTGCTTTCTCTGCAGTAATATATTATGCCCCAGTGATATTGTCCTAGATAAGCATGGCTTTCACAGGCGGCATCTTCTGTCTATCTCCCTGTTTGTGGGAAAATAAATGAACACACAGTGTGTATGCTTGTTCTCAGAAAATTCCAGTTGTGTTTGCTGGTTTTCATCTTTTTTTGTCAAACGGCTGTGGATGCTCTTTCATTGCTTTCCATACCAAAAAGAGTCCTGATCAAATACAGTGCATACCAGCTGGCAAAAGGATGGATTCCCAGCAGGCTTTTGGCATTTGATATACACTCATGTATGTGAACAGGTTGATATGATTAAGGTGAATGAGAGACAATTCCAGACTTTCCTAACTTTTGTATAGCATTAAATATTTGTTTGTGCTTTTTATTTTGAAGCAGTCAGGATGCTATTTAATGTTCACAAAGGCAACCTGATGGTTAAAAGATAAGGGGCATTCTATCCTTGTCCTACCATTGCTAAGACCATAAACCAGACTTGCAAATGGAAAAGAATACAGCACAAAATAGGACTGCATATCTACATGCCCAAGTTTTAAAAGCTTCACTGTCAACGAGAGAAAAACTACATAGGTTTCATTTTCATTGCATTCAGTGAACAGTTATTAGGAAGTGATCTGAGAACCTCAACACCTGTAAAACCAAGGCGACTGAGGGGACAGAACTCAGTGTAGCCACCACACTGCAATTTTCTGGTTGGCTTGGGTCTCCTTCCAGCCCTGCAGTATTCCCAGTTCTCTTTGTGCTGTACTCAGGAAGGGCACAAAGCTGTTTTCTTTCCAGACAATTTTACCGATGGGCCTGACTGCTTAATTGGTTTGGCATAGGATGCCAGAGCTCCACCATTTGTCTGTGCTTCCTGTTTGCTTCTCGTCTGTAATTCAGGCTGTGGAACGGCTCTTGAAAGTTTAGTGTGGTATGGTGTGGCAGATTGTGAAGCAGATTGTGTGGCTTCTTATTTGGTGACAAATTTGGTGTTATTTAGATGGCCTTAGGTAGCTCTTGACCCTCCAGCCCCTTGACTACTCATTTCCAGCTCCACGTCATTGCAATGCTTTGCTTAGCCAGGTGTTTATGTGGCCATGAAGTACAGTAGTTCAGGGAATTCATCTAGTGGGAAAAGCAGATCTTGCATCCCCCACCTTGTTCACTGTTTGGCTGTGAAGGCAGTTTTGCCAGCACTGCCCAGGACTCCAGTCCTGGCACTGAAGGACCACTTGAGGAACCACGGTCTGCACCAGTCATTGCTCCTTGGAAGCACAAGTCTCTGCACAGCACTCACAGCATCAGCCCAGAGCCTGAAATGCTTTTTCAGCTTTTGCCTGCAGGGATCAGAGGAGTGTTAGTATTAGTGTGATCTATTTATCGCAGCTGTATTCTGTTTCTATTTTTTCAATCCAACATTCTTGGGGATGAACACACTTTAAAAATGGAAAGGCAGTACGTGCCCAGTAAAACTTTTCCCACAAAAGCTTGTCAAGCAATATAGGGTATGTGACTGCATGTGCACTCCTATGGGTGTTAGCCTGAGTGACACCAGAAAAATTATGCCAGGAGATTAATTCTTTAGCATTGCCTAGTTCTTCCTTCGAAGTCAGAAGAAGGTGGTGCAATGCGTTGTAAAAGACACATACTTTGTCAAGGTTGCAGAATTTGATTTAAATAAAGTGTCGTCTCAAAGATTTTTCTTACTTCTAAAACTGTTAAAACAGAGAAACTGAGAGATCTGGTACAAAAGAAACACCAGGTTATGACTGAGGAACAGCAAGGGCTTTAGACAGATGTTTCATGGATTACAAGCTGGACATGAGCTGGCAGGGTGTCCTTGCAACTCAGAAAACCGATGATGTCCTGGACTGCATCAAAAGAAGTGTGGCCAGCAGACCGAGGGAGGTGATTCTCCCTCTCTACTGCACTGCGATGAGACCCTGCCCCACAAAATGATTAGAGGGCTGGAGCGCCTCTCCTGTGAGGAAAGACTGAGAGAACTGAGGAAGAGCAGCCTGGTGAAGAGAAGGCTCCAGGGAGACCTTATTGCAGCCTTTCTGTACTTAAAGGGGATATACAAGAAAGAGAACAGACTTTTTAGCACGGCCTGTTGCAATAGGGCAAGGGGTAATGGTTTTAACCTCAAGGAGGGTAGATTCAGAGTAGATATAAGGAAGACATTTTGTATGATGAAGGTGGTGAAACACTGGAACAGATTTATAGATGCCCCATCCCTGAAAACATTCAAGGTCAGGTTGAACAGGGCTCTGGGTGACCTGAGCTAATTGAAGATGCCTTCTTGTTGCAGGGAGGTTGTACCAGATGAGCTTTAAGGGTCCCTTCAAACCCAAACCATTCTAGGACTCTATGATTCTACCTTAACTTAAAAACTGTATTTTGTTTGTTGTTTAGGAAAAAATTAACAAAGCAATTGAGGGTCAGGTTCTTTTCTAACCTATCTTAGTGCAACTCCATTGAAATCAGTGGAGCTTTGCTGATTTACAACAGTTGAGATCTAGTCATGACTTTTTATAACTTAAATTAATTCCTGCAACACATTTATTTTTGGCTTGAAGGAAGAATTTGAAGATCAGGGTTGATTAGCTTTTTTTTCTAAATTATTAGAGCATCTTTAGTTTTATTTTAAATTTGCTTTTACTATTGATGGTAGTTTTTGTCTCTTGTCATCATAATTTATCTGTTAAAAGTTTTTCTGAGTGTCAAATACTTAGACTATCTTTCAGATTCTCAGGTGACTGAGATAGGATTCTTTCTTTAATTAAAAAGAAGAAGATTGAGTTTCAGGGCAATCATGTTTTGATATTCCCATATGTATCTAAAGTCACTCAGATTAGGAGAACAGGGCTTCAGTTTTTGAAATTAGACTTTGTTAAATTGGACTCTGAAAGTGCATTTCCCTATCTGACTAAAATAACCATGGTTTTAAATATTACAGGGTAAGCCCTCATCAGCTCTGATAGATGCTAAATGGCACTGCTTTACTGTCTTGATTCTGACCTCATTTCTTACACTGTCAATCTGGTGTAAATCTTTCAAACTCAATAGAATTACTCTAGGTTTAGACTGCCATAAAAAGGTTAAAGTCTACCTCTACACCTCTACTCCCCAAAAGAAAAATGGTTTGTCACGGTAGCCACTGCAACCAAAACCAGTACATCAGATAATAGAAATTATGGTGTGGCACTGAAGGGTTTGGAGTTAGATTAATTTATAACACATAAAATCTGACCTTCTGTTTTCCTAAATTAAAATACCATCTTTGGGGTACTGAACTTTACTAATCATTACAACTAATTGGAATTCAGAGTCTACCTCTGAGGCACCATATCAATAACATCACTGAATAGTGCAGGGCTAGGCTTCCTTGGTTAAAAAAGAGTTGGTTCACAGTATATGGTCAGCATTGCTTCCAAAGTCTCCCCATGCACACAGGCCCGAGAGCCCATACTGTTTACGGGCCACTTCTGCTCCTGCCTCCTCACTCATTTCTGCACCCCTGTCAGCGATGTCCTGCTCCCCTTCCTTTCAGTCTCAGGAGACTATAGGTCATTAGCCAGCAGACATCACTAGCTCACCAAGAAAATGTGTGCAAAGTAAACCAGATGCAGGAAGAAGGGAAGCTAGAGCTAGTGTGGGTCAGCAGGACAGCCAAACAGAGTCTCCATCTTCAGATTCCACAGCTGGACTCTGAGGTCCCCTTCTGTGGCCCAACAGCAAAGGCCCTGTTCACATCCTTCCAGTGAAGTATTTCAGAACTCACCACGAGAGTTCTTGTTGAGATTCAAGTCCTTACAGTGACCCTGGCTTTTAATAACACACATATACCCACTTCTGTGGTTTCAAACATCCACACAGTCATACTTACCCACAAATGATTCTGCCTAATCAATCTCTTTAAAGGAAGTGGGGGGAAGGGGGGGTCATAAAAATCTCATCCTTCTGTTTCTATTCCACAGTTTTTTTCTGGTGAAAAACTTATGCACTCTAGATGGTGGCTGAAATTGGCAGCGAAAGAGTCACTAAGTGATAGTGGTTAACATGATGGTTCTGTTGACCTTGATAGGTTTACCTGCCAGGACAACTCAGGCACTTGCAGAGCCTTGGACAAGCAAGAGCTGTGGAAAAACCCATCATGGGATGTCCTATTAGCTGAGTGGCACTGGCAGTGAAACAGTGCAGTGAACGACAGTTAAAAACACAGTGGAAAAATATGCCTCTCAAGTAATTCGTAACTGAGAGGTCAAAAATACAGAAAATTCTAATATAGATCATGTAACAGCCCTGTTAGAGTCCAAGCTTTGTGCATCCAATACCTACAGGTAGCAGAGTACCAGAGTCTTCCAAATGGCACATGTCACCTTGTGAACTATCTTTCTGTTTTCCATTATTACCCTTTCAAACTGTCTAGCAAAAGTAATTTGGGTTGTACATTTCTAAATAACCTTTTCAACCCCTTCCTCAGCACTTCCTGAGAATAACAATAGTCATCTTCCTTGCCAGCTGAGATGTGGTTCAAATTTAATGAACCCTTTTTTTTTTGGCTCTTTCCATAGCTGACCATCCTCCATTTGCAGCACACTACTCTGTTGCCATTATGGGTCCCTAGCAGCTTAGATCAAGTTCCTATCCATCCTGTCACCAGATAAAATGGCATTCTGCAACTCCTTATGGCAAGAAACATGCAGTTGTGAACTCTGTTTGAAGCCTGGGACACAGAGCAGTAAGTGCACAAAGGGAATCTTCATGCCTCCACATCCACACTTGTAGAGTGGCTGCCATGGCCAAGAACATCTCTTTCACTGCTGCTTGCTAAAGACATGGAAGAACTGGTGGGATGTGTTGGTGTCCTACTGCTGAAATAATGTCCTACATGCAGTGCGAGCTTCTTTATTTTGGAAACAGGAAAACAGACCCTCCCCAAAGAACTCTCCAGAAGAATTCTCAGAACTAATTCAGCAGAGCTGGATTCCTACCCTCTGGATGAGCCAAGGCCAGTCAAAGTGCAGAGTGAGACAGCAGGTAGTGGGGCTGCAGCATACAAATATCACGGATGCAATTCAACTTACATGTGTCACGTATGAAGGGACAAAAATGCATTCTGACAAATAATGCATAAACCCAGCACTAAAGACTGCAGAACAGGTGTTGTAGTGACTGAGCCAACCACAGTAATGAAAAGGGGGCCACATAGCCCAGATAAAGAGGTCTGGTGGGCTGGCTCCAAAGGTTAAATGCCCCTCTGTGAGAATGGTTCCTCCCATTGGATTCCTGTGACCTGATGTGGGTTCGGTCTGTCTGACCGACAGTTGACAGACACCCCTTGTATCTCCTAAGAAAACGTAGCCAAACCTGCCCCGCCCTTCCCTTCTTCCTATAGGTCATTGCTGTGTCATCCCCGCCGCCTTTTCTGTACACCTTTTGAGTGCACCCTGGCTGGAAGTTCTTCCCTCTTCGTGTCTGGACCCCTTCGCGGGTGTTTCTGCAATAAACCCTTGGAATACGGACCAAAGGGCTACCTTGCTCATTAATTTCTGGCTACGCTTTGGCAATCCTAAAGCGCCGGGCGCGCTTGGCTTCATGCCTTCCACCGCACGGGCGAGGAAGCTGGCTAGCGAGGCACACAAGTGCCACAGAGTGTCCTCCTCTCGTGCTGGGCACCTCTGGACAAGCTGCAGCTCTCCTGGCCCAGCCAGCGTGCCATTGTACTGATATAAACAGGTGTTACAGACAGATTAAAAGTACTCCCACTGAAATGCCACTGACTGCTCAGCAACATTGTGGATGCAGTACTCACCCTTCATGTCAAAGAGCTTTGGCCACATCTCTGTTCTTGATTAGGAAAAAGACAAGATTATCTCAGTTGGTTAGAGCATGGTGTCAATAATGCCATGGTTGTGGGTTTGATCCCTGTGTGGGCCATTCACTTAAGAGCTGGACTTGATGGTCTTTGTGGGTGCCTTCCAACTCAGAATATTCTGTGACTCAGAATATTCTGCGACTGATTTCTTGCACGAGCATCCAAAATGGACCAGTAGCTGATTCTGCCCACACTGCTGGCTTTGCCTGGAGTCTCATTCAGAGAGAGGAGAGCCTGTGCACGTGCTGCGGAGGAGATGTTCACACCCAGCTAGAGCTGCGAAAAGCAGTGGGCACCTGAGACAAGCTGCCAGCAGTGGAAACCATCAGCAAGGAAGTCTTCTGTATTGCTCAGTTTGTGATTTACACTGGACCTGCGTTTAAAAATACTGAAGACCGCTCAGATAGGGGTGTCGTTTAGGCAACGTCATACCCCGTTCCTGCTCAGCACTGGGCAGTGCTTTTGCTTCCATCCTCTGACTGATCTCAGGTGGCTGAAGTAGGCAAAGATAGTAGTTGTCATTATGTCATGTTTACATGCATTTATGCGTGGTAGAAACAGGGGGGAAAAAAGTGATTGTGGTCAAGTGAACTACTGTAGGATAAAGAGAGATAAATAATTCAGGTTCTCATTATAGCAGAAGAATGCAGCTTTCACAGAGAGGACAGGGACCGTCTTTGTGTGAATTGGTATTCGGTGGCTGTTTAGTAGCCACAGCATGTAATCTAGCATTAGTATTAACATAAATCAGTGGCAGGAATTAACAATATTTCTCAAGTCTTATATGATAACTGGATCTACACTATATTGTTTAGTTCTCTTGGGCATTTTAATGATCGTGTAATAGAAATGTTGGAGTAGCTGAGATATTCTTTATGAAGCTCTGTGAAAGGTCTTTAACACAATGTCTTTAGCAGACAGTTTTGATAGAATATGTTGTACAAGAAGAAATATGCCTATTTTGGTAATATGAGTATGTTTCATTAGCTCAGTCCACAGCAATATGACATTACATTTAAAAAGGAATACAATTAATAACAATGAGAGGGATTTTTTAGCTCTCAGGGTATAGCTGGAGGAACTGAGCAAGGTGTCAGGGCAATTAAATGGAGGGACTGTATTATCTTTGTCTGAGCACTCATAACATCATCTTGTCTCGATATGTTGAATAAGGGATTTCTTTGCAGTAGGATTCCTAATTTATTTTGATGTTTCCTATAACTCGGATAATAATAAGATGGACTTTTTTATTAATCTTTAAAAATGTACAAATCTTGGGAATTAGCATGTCTGTAGATTCGTATATTTTCCATTTTCCATTGAGTATGGAATGATTGTGTTAGAGATACACACAATAGCTTCTCAGCCTGAACTTAATGGAACCATCATATCTGTGCTGTGGAAAAGTACAAAATACTGCTGGTGCATGTACAGCTCATGGATTAGATAACTGCAGTCCAGGGAAAAAGTTATACTTTGAGACTATTAAAATAATCAACATGGGTATTATTTTATTCAGCATTAACCTTTATGTTCTATGTTAAATGACAATGAAACCAGTGGAACACAATCCTCCCCTAGAGTAACAGTATTGGGCATTTCTTTCATCTCTAAAGAGGTTTCTTAATATCCTGCAATCCTAAAAATGCTATTTTTCCTCCACTTCAGGTCAGATTTAATAACAGTAACAGGAGATAAAAGGATTGGGTTCAGCCGAGCCTTCGGCAGCCCTGTGGGTGGTAGGCAGGGATCTCTCCCTTCCCAGGAGAAGCAGCAGCAGAAGGCAGCAGGGGCATTGCTGCGATGGCCTCAGGGAACTGAGTCCTTCTCCCTTGGGACATAGTCCTTTCCATGGCACTCACTTCTCTTCTAGAGGGTCTTCTGCTTGGCCCAGTCTGTTCTCCATGTCTGGGTGGGAAGGCCGGGAGTCCTCCTTGGCCCTGGGAATGAGGATGGCGAGGAAACCACCTGAAGTCTTTGGTGCAGCCAACACTGAAAGACATAGCGTACTTTGAGAAGGAGAGGCCCAAAGTGGCCTCTCCACAGGGGCAGCTCTCTTCTGCAGGGGCAGCTCGCTTGTACTGCTCATACTTCCATGACAGCAATAGTTACTTGGGGAAAAGTGCTAGGCAGGTGCCAAGGCAGAAGCGACCTTCCCCTTTTGCCCACACTTCCATGTGCCCCATTTCATGGTGCCTGGCAGCAGTGCACCAGAGGCTAATAGAAAACGCTGTCCCGGGGCCCATAGGGAATTAATGAACAACTCCGCGATCATTCATGAGTAACATTATAACTCAGCAGGGAACAGTTTCCTGAGCCAGGGAGCTCCAGGTGACTCCTCCAGCAGCAGCGCCCGGGTTAATGGCACACGGCGCCAGCCACCCCATCCCGTCCGTGGGCAGCAACTGACCTGGCCCTGCTTTTAAGCTGCCACATATGCGGCGACACACGGCGCCTCAAGCGATTAAATTGTGAGGGCTGCCCTCCCCTGCTCGGCGTTATTGACAGACCCATCAGGGGCAGTGATGCATCGGCACCTGCTCAGCCCCAGCGGGCCAGCGCAGGACAGGGCAGCTGCCCAGCCACCATGTTGGCGGAGAGGCCTCGCGCCCTCCCATCGACCTGCCAGGCCTCGGCATTATCGACCACTCCAATTTGCAGGAATTTATGGTATTGACGTGGGGCTGATTAACATTTTGTGCCACAGCAGTTCAATACGGGCTGGTAACAGCTTTTAATGATTAATTGACTTTTATGATTCCGCCTGGGCGCTGTCAAGCCGGCTGTGAATGGCGGGCACGCGCCGCCACAGCCACTCTCTCCAGTGGCACTGGGCAGTGATTGAGTGCCTGGGAAATTAGTGTCCTTGCTGCCTCATTTTATGAAAGATAAATGCTATGACATTTAATGCAGACCTTAACTTAGAACAGAACTAAACAGATCATTTTGCAATTTAATCATAAACAGGTAAATATCAAAATTGTTTAGCATTTCACAAGTCAGGCAGATAGGCAGCAGAGGTAAAGCGAAGTGGGCAGCAGTGGAATGGCAGAGGTAAGGTGAGGTAAGGTAATAAGACTTGGAGCCAGAGATGTTTTAATAGTGGCAGCAGCATGAATTAGACGGTATATCACATCCACCATTTGGGTACGGTCTGCCCATATTGTGATCTCACTCTCTCTTTCTCTTTCATCCTTTAATCTCATTCACTGTTCCCACTCCAGCTGTAAGGTGAGGGCTTCTGACACATGACATGATACATGGGGGAAAAAAAATGTCACCTACAGTTAATTTTTTACCTAAAACAAACATAATCATTATGGAAAATTTACAAAGGAAAACAAAATTTTGTTATACCCCATAACAACTGAAAAAAAGATTGTCTGGAAGGCTGTGTGCTGTCAACTCCTACCTTCCTGTGCTCATATTTATAGCCTATTCCTTTGCATTCATGTTAATTAAAAAGATTGTAAGTTTCTTTTTAAATAACTGTCTAAACAAAATGTCATATTATGCATGTTTATACACACAAAAGCTAAAATGGCATATTTTGATCCTCTTTGAAATTTTATTCTCTATCTTCTCACCACCCCATCATTCCCTCAATTTGGTACAATTTACAGAGGAAATGAGGCTGCAATGGGCCAGATTCTTAAATCATTTTGACCCACTTCGAAAGAGCTGGGGAGATGCTGAATCTCCCCATTCAAGGATTCCCTTGGCACGAGGGAGTTCCTAGCTCATACAGAGCTGACAGAGCCAATTCCTATGCCATCTGTTCCTACAGAAACCATTTAGAAGAGCCTAGTGGGGGCAGAGCAGGGGTGCAGTTGAGGTATTTCTGTATTTTCCTCTCCTTTTTCAAGACCCTTGTGGAGGCAACAGCTAACCTGTTACAGTGCGACATGAATCTCAAAACCAAAAAGCCAAAATGAGAGCTCTAGCTGCTCCTCTAAGCTTTACCCAGTGCAATTTGCCTGAGATAATCCAAGAAGCCACACAGAAAAGATCAGCTCCTAAGGCTTTTCTCTTTAAACCTGAACCACTTGATGGAAGTCAAGAAGCAATCAGACAGAGTTAAGTTGCAAAACCGATTGGGCTGTAACATCTGGGAAAGGACGAAAAGGGGAAAGGGGACAAACTTCTGGACACAGTTGAGTGCATCCACCTCTTTACCCGCATTAGATGAGAAGATCTCATCTAATAGCAGTCCTCAGCCAGTTATGTGATACCTGGAAGGGGGTGCTTAGCTCTTGAATCAAAATTCACAGTGCTGAGCAAGACCCTTAAAGCTCTGTGTATGCTGGATGTTCGCCTGTGGATTCGTCCTGATGAGCTTTGTGACTCTCCTGACACTGTGATCCAAATGGCACATACTCTGGCAGGTTTCTCCACTTGAAGGCACCAAGTATTATCTGAGAGGTAGTAAGGGATGGCTTTTTAAACCACTTCTCAACTGGTGCCACTTGTTACACTGTCAGGAGGAGCATGTGCTTCTCAGTGAGCCATCAGGCAGGCTGGTGAGAAAGGAGGGTCCCGCCTTCTCTGGAGTGAAACACGAACAGAGAAAACCTGTCTCAGCAATGAAGTGGTGGCTATGTGCTGAGAGGGAGTCTTGATGTGTGTTTCTTTGTGGGTTTGTTTTTTGTTTTTTTTTTTTTTTCTACCATCACCATTCAGATATTTGCTTCTGTCTCTCAGCCCAAGCTTCTGAGTGACTGGCACATTTGGAGTGTGACAGCATATCACACCATGCATGGGACAAACCAAGGTGCCTTGCAGTGTCCCAGAATCCAGCTTTGTTGCCTCAAGGAAGAGAAAAAAGACCAGGTCCCCAGGGCTTTTCAAGCTATAAGAGGGGAGGGGAAGAAGTAAAACATGTCGGAGAGCCATAGCTAGATGCTGCTGTCACTGGGTAACTGGGGGGATGGCTGCTGATCCTTGGAGGAGCAGCAGGTTCCTTGGTCCGTGCTCTGACCTCTCACTTCATGTCATCCCAGAGCCTCGCTTTCAAGGACATAGGACACAGGTTAAATGGCTGTTGTAATAGCCCATTATAACTTGGGCAAAGGTCATTCTAAGCCACGGCTCACACTCTGCTTGTGCTAACAGCTGGGCCTCAACAGAACTCGAATGTGTCCACACAGGCTGCCCACACAGGATCTCCACTGACCCAACAGTTTGAAGATCCAGCCTAGGGAGTGGCATTCTGACTTTAGAGATCAATGAGTAAATTTCTGGGTCAGGTCACAAGTATGGGCTAAGGTATAGGCAATGCGCAAGCAGAAAAACCTTAAATTCCCTTGACACCATCTAGCACTTAAAAAGTAACCATCTGAAGATGGGTACAGGTAGACCTCTGCCTACTCCTGTGGGTACCCACACAGCTACAGTTCTGGACCTAAGATCACAAGACTAATCTCCGGGATGATAATGCCATATATTGATTTGGGCTGGATCACAGATGGAGCAGACAAGTCTGTCTATACTTACCACCCTGAGCATGGGCACAGCAAGCTAAGTATGTCACTGAAGCCAATAAGAAGTCCCAGTAAGGGGAGTTTTGCTCCACATCAGAGCTGCAGTTCAGTGTGCCTTTGAATGCCAGCTTCTGAACCAAGCTGTCCTGTGTTTAGCTATCTTACTTGCACATTTGAAGGCGAGTGGCTTGTTTCTCTTCTCCGTTGGGCTGAGATTTGTGGTGATATCACTCTTAGCTAATAACCAGTTGAATATGAGCCCCAGAAGTGGGACTCGAGCCCTGTCTCAGCAGACTCTACAATCATGTAGAGATACTAGTTTCATCAGAAGGATATAGGTGAGAGTGGGAATCACGAAGAGAGAATCCTTCTGTTTTCTCTGCTATCTGGGTCACTGTGCAGCAGAAAGCACAAAGCATAGAGCCAGAGGTAGCAGAAAGGAGTGCCATGAGTGGTGCAGGTGATAAGTATTCCCACTGAGAATGAGAAGCTCTGAACCCTGAAGTTGGCCCTCCCTATCTACACGCAGTGTAAAAACAGTGCCTCGCCTTTGCTCTATTTAGCTCTGCAACTACAGACTCCTTGACTGCACTGCGACTCACTTCAGTGCAAAGTAGGATGTGGTCCTCTTCCCTGCTACCTCCTTTTTCTCAGTTAGAGTCTCCTTAAGGGACCTTCAAAACCAAGTGAACTGAAAACTTCTGTTTCCCAAAGCATTCAAGCTGCCAGGCAATTGCACAAAGGGCAGACAGCGGTTGTTGTGTTTGAAAGGAAGTGGCTGAGAATGCTGAAACTAAGAGTGTATGAGACTATGCTGACATGGTCTTTTGCAGATGGAGGTGAGCCTGTTTTGTCCTTTTTCCAAGCCAGATGGGGAACTGCTTTACTGTAAGCTGATCCTGAGTAATGAAACTACACCCCTTCACATTCAAAAGGTTCTAGTTAGCACCATGTGACCCAGAAAACAAGCAGGAGGGCTCTCAATTGCTGTCAAAAGCCAGAGCAGTCCTACATTATGGTCCTGTGGACCTTCGGAGCAAACCTTGTTGGTTCTGACCCAACAGTGTATGAGGTAGGAAGGCCCAGCTTGTGGAAGGAAATAGCAATGGTTCAACTATGTAACCCTGTAGCAGGGCCAGTCCAAAATGCAAAACAAGCAGGCTGTTGCTTTTTCTGCCACATGTTACAAAAAAAACCCCCTAAACCCAACCCAAACCAAACAAAAACACGATAGCACTACTTTGCTGCAGACAGAGACCAGGAAAATGAGGTAGAAGCCTGTGTCTTGGGGCAGCAATTGGTGCCTCTCATTCTTTATTTCTCTGGCAAGACTGAGAGTCTTGTTGTCCTGAACCCTCAGGTTCTGCTCCAGGCTTTATCCTTGCTTTCACTGTACCTTAGCACTTTCTGCTACATAGGAAAATAGGACCCCAACTCCTCTGCCTGCAGGAGGGTTACACTCCTTTTTACTTGAGCTGGCTGTGTGTGGGAGTGGCTGGACACATACAGTAGGACTGTACTGGGCACCTAAGGAAGTGACACCCAGCAACATACATGCCTGGAAGACACCTAATCAAAATTGGCAGGATTTTCTGTGTGACCTTCAGCATGCACCTACATTTTGCCTAAGTTTTATTTTAGGCATGTAAGAGACTGTTTGGGATTGTGCCCAGGTTCATCTTCTGGTGCCTTGAAAAAGTTCTACCCACTTACCTGCAAAAAGGAGATTTTATGCCTCCTCCCTTGGTGAGGGAGCCAAGTAAGAGGAAAGTATTCTGTGTTGTTTGAATAGCATAGCAGAACAAGAGTCAGGGAAAGAGGGTACAAACTGTGTGGGAAAAATCTCAGCCCCACTGAAGTCCCTGGCAAAAATTCCACGGACTTCAACAACTTTCTGTTCTATGGCTGCATGTGCTTGTGTCTCACCACAGACCACTTTCAATGGCACAGTTTTAATAAATTGTATGACTACTGCAAAGGGTGAAATGCAACCTTCACCATTTTTATTAGGGTAGTACTCTGACTAGCAAGCAGCATCTCTTTACATCAGACCTGCATCAGGTAATACAGGAAGAGTATTGTATTATTAAGAAAGTTTTTCTTTCACAGTGTAGTATAACTGGCATTGAATCTTTTCCCTTGCTATTCTGTCATGTTCCTCTCTGTTCTATTGCATATTGGACCATACATATACTGCATTCAGTGAAGATTCCCATATTCAACCTCACTTATTTTTGTTTAGGTGCATGGTTAGGGATACTAGAGAAGAAGTGTGGTGGACTGTATTTATAATTACAGCTTAGATATTTATCCATTCAAAAATGACACAATAAAATTTTGAGCAAAAATAATATTCAGTATTTGCCAAGAGAGTCTATTGTTTTTCTGCAGTCACATGCCAGCCATTACTCAACAAAATTCCACACATTATCTTTTTCATGAGTTCAGAGGCCAGTTACCAAGTGAAATTTCCACCTGTAGGCACTGATTTAGTTTTCCTTTTATGATTCCTCTTCCAGATTTATAAAAGAATTTAATTAGACTTCTTATAGATTTCTTTGGCAATTTTTGAATATACATATCTATCTCCTTCTTGATTACGATCCCCTTTAACTCACTGGATGTCCCAAATTATAAGCTTTGCATGGAATCAGTTGCCTTTGGCTATGTTTGGTATTATGTTACCTTCTGTTCAGTTAACGGTGTGGAGATAGGCCATAAGCACTGGAAAAACCTCAAAGCTCTTTTCTGCTGTTTTGAAATTGAGAAAGCAGAAACATAATTGCTTTTGTTGGATCACAATCCTGAATAGCAAAAGACTTTTTAAACATCTGCCCTTCCTTTGATTGGCTTTACATCTTGTCTCTTTTTTGTCTACTGTTCATTATTCTGCATTTTATTCCCTAATGAAAAATTCTATCCATGACAATATTTTCATATGCTGTAAGATGACTGTGATTCAATGCATTTAATCTGATCTAGCCCTACAGAAAACCTTAATAGAATGTGACAATATATGTTAATTCTCTGAGGTTTGTATTTCCTTCTTGCTTGTGTAATATCTGATCTGTCCTGCCTACAATCTCAGTGCAATCTCCTGCAACCCTGACTTTTAGCAGAGACAGAGTCTAACTCCCAGCACATATTTCCAACACCTATTGAAGTCAAACATCATCATGTAGCTATATGGAAAATAAATTTTGCTTTCTCTGTCATTGAAGCCCTGCTCCCATGCAGATCTGTGACAAATCAGCACTGACTTACATTCTGCCAAGATCAGGCATCAGAATTGTTACGTTTTACATGGGATTCTTCTGATGAGAGAACTTGCATGTGTTTCCAGGTGCTGATCTCCCGCTTGCTCTTTATCACTAATCGAATGACTTGATACGTCTCTCTCCTTTCTTACCTTTTTAATACCACTGTCAAATACCTACCATGACATTAGTATGCATTCCCAGGGAAATGTAGCAGCCAGAAATAATGCTGATCCCTGAGTGGATTGGAATAATCCATTCATTCTGCAGGGAATAGTTATCCTTATTCAATAATAATATTGAAATTAAGAAATCACATTCTGTCTTTTAACATGGGAAGACAATACAAATATTTGGGGAATTTCCTAATGAATCGGTTATTAAAACAGTGTCTAGAGGAAACCTGAGCACTCAGACAACTGAAATGTGTCCTTTTCTTTTTTTTTGAGTTTTGAGTATAATGCCTGACGTCAATACCACAAGTATTTTCAGTGCTACCTGGGAATAAGGGGAAATGAAGGCAGGAGACTTTAAAAGTCACTTCTGATTTTGCTCATTTAAGAGCTACGTATTTCAAAAGAAGTGAGGGCCAAACTTTCAAGTGCCAATAGCCCCTGTCGGATCCAGATTTTCAGAAAGATTCCATTCTCATTTACGCTTCTCAATAGAGCATTTTTCCACAAGCACTCAGCAGCCAGCAATTCTTTCTGTCCAGGAAGCCATTGAGAAAGCCGGCTTTTTTTTTTTTTTTTTTTTTCCCTAATGGGCCTAAAAGGGAATGGGGAACTCTTCTGTGAATAAGGTTCTTCAGACAAGTTATGCTTGATGAGCCTGGCTCTGAGAGAAGAAGTGAAGTACAACTTTCCTCTCTGAAGCCTCCAGAGGCTGCAGGCACTAGAAAGACCCAGTCTGCTGTTGGGCAGAGATAGTTCTGAGAGAGCTAGCTTGGAGACTGGAAGCAATGGAGAAACACCCATAATTCCTCCTGGAGCTTTGCAGTATGTGAGGGAACAAGTATTTCCATGAATACCAGAATTATTCCGGAAGCCTAGTTTCCAATGGAGTTAGTGTTTCATGGCTGACTGACATTTTAAATGAATTATATTATTGCTGCACTGTGAATTCTGCCCTTATCAGACACTGGAGAATCCATAGGGGAGAGAAGCCTTGGCTGCGGAGTGGATTCCCTTATATCTAATAAGGTATAAGCTCTGACTGAAGCTTTCCTTCACATACATCTAGTCTCTTTCCCAGGTGGATTCTCTCTGTGTCAAACAAGAACCAAGCGTGGGCTGCAGCCTTTCCATCAGTAGAAAAACTCTTCCGTTTTCTATATTCGCAAAAACTTACCAACTTGATTATCTCTGAAACCTCTACCTTTCTGCGAGGTTCAGCTACAATTACCCAATGGGTACAAAAGTACAAAAGTTTGTAGACAACTGTGCACGCGCACGCACACACAGCAATTATACAAGCTGTGCTTCCTCATGGAGCCAGGCTAGAAACACCCACTGATAAACTCCAAATGACTGAAGCCTGCTGCGTCTCTGAGTGAGTTGGGCAGGGTGTAATAAAGGGCTGAGTGGAAAGAGAAATAAATTATTGTGTATCTCCTGTCCCATATAGCAATCAGGCACGTCTCCCTCCACTGCTAGCCATAGGGTCTCCCCATCAGACGCGACCGCTGCACAGCCCCTTTGGCACGGAGCGCACTGCGGGGGCAGTCAGGGGGGCTGAAAGTGTTCCTGGCTGGTCTGCCAGTGTAAAGGATTGGCAGTGTTTCTTGCAGTTTCCTTTCCCATGAGCAACTAGCAGCAATCAAATACAATCTAGCCCTTATTATTTGCTGTTAGTTTCTTTGATTGTGATTTGGAAATACGTTGCTAAGGAAAGCAAAAACCGTGGTTAACTGATTGATAGAAAATAAGAGTCATAGAAAACATCTGGAGAGCCAGATGAGTACAAGCCATTGTTTAGTTTAATACCCTTATAATATTTGCTGCAAACAGCCAGGCTGAAGGGTGGATTCTTCATCATTTTTATTATGTGCTTATTCCAAAATATTAGTGAATGGGCTTTGACAGCAATGTTTGATTCATGCCCTTTTGCCCAGATATTACCATGTCTTGGCTTTCTGAGGCTATGTAAGGCCAAATTATCAGAACATAATATCAAAATGTAGGAATGGTCATACTGGATAATACCAGCATCCCTCTAGACTCTTGCTTCTGATGATGACTAATAGCACATGTTTAGGAAAAATTACAAAGCCAAAAAATGCAGCCGTTGTTCTCAGACACACTCTCATATCTTCTAGTGATTAGCAGCTAGAGAACAAGCTGAGCCAGAAGTGGTATCCTTGTAGTTAATAAGGATGGATGGATGGATGGATGGATGGATGGATGGATGGATGGATGGATGGAGGGATTTTTTTTTCCTGCTTGGTTGTTCCTTCTCGGCTTTTAAAGGTAAAAATAGGTAGGTTACATTCTGCCTAGGAAAAAATGCTAAGAGGGAAATCCTGCAGCTGGAAACTTTTGGAGCCACCTGTAGGAAATAAACATCAAGTTGCAGTGGCATGTCTAAGTTAAAGTTAGAGAGACTCAGCCTTTCTGAACTTCTGATGTTCACTCTTCAGCTCAACCATACATTTGTTGGGCAGCAGAAAGCGGGGGGGGAAATGGGGTGGGGGCTGGGGATTGAAGCCAACTGCAGCTGTTCAGAGCCTCCCTTCAGGTGGGCTGAAAGGGACAAGACCAGCATATCACCTGGCTGAGATGTGCTGTTCAAACCCCTTTAAGCAGAGTGGTCTCTGAGCAGAGAGAGATAGTTGACTGAAATGTGGTTAATGGCCAACTTACTTCAAGTCTTCACAGGTCCATTCCCATGCTGATCACAGTTATTCAACAGCTGTGATTTACACGTACGTCAGGGGGGTTGTGGATTTTTCAAAGAACCCTCTGTGGGCCCAGGAGGACAGAAAATATTAGCACATTTCTGATTTTACAGATGCTGAGAGTTGAAATCACTTTTCTGAAGTTCAGAATGAACTGGTAACTGGACCAGGTATAGAAACTACTCACTCCTAACACTCTCTTTTCAATGGCTAGCCAGCATTTTCTTTCACTTAATTTACTGTTAAACCTAGAGGCATAACTCAGAGATCTGTATACCAAGGGGACTGTTTCCTCACAGAACTTTATTCAATATTTATAGCATGTGCTTATTATGGTGATCATATACAAAATTACATTGTTTTGACTCTTTAAGTGGTATTTTAGCTAACAGGAATTGTTGCATTAAAAAAAAAAAAAAAAAAAGAAAAAAAAAAAAGAAAAGAGCTAGCATTGCCAGAAATACCATGGCTTTTTTTTTCTGAATTCACACATCAGTTCTGAATTCATTACAATACAAAGCTGCTTATAGTGCCAATACATTTTTGCACTTCATTCAATCAAATTTTACTCTGAGTTTAGATCAACCATCTCATCTCATATTCCACAGAAATATGAGTGGGGGAGGGGA
>VWPU01021012.1:0-24222 GCA_013398955.1 Callaeas wilsoni
GGGGCGGGGCGGGCGGAAGGCGCCGTGTCCTTCCGGGCCGCGGGCCGGCGCTGGCGGCGGCGGGAAGGCTGAGCTGGGGAGGCTGAGCCCGGGCTGAGCCGCCGCCATGGACAGGTGAGAGGCGGCTGCGGCCGGAGCCCCCGACCCGGGGCCGCGCCTGGTGTGAGACGTGCGCCGGCGGCGGGGAGCGGGTGCGCGCATTGCGGGCTGCGAAACGCACTGGGGCCCGCAGCGGCTTCTGAGCCGCTGAGGCCGAGCGTACCGGAGGCTTTTTGTCACGCGGGAGATTTAAGCCTGGCCGTTGCTTCTCCAGTATATATTTGGATTAACCGGGAGCTGTGAGTTGCTCAGGGGTCGCGGGCCGGGCCTTTGCCAGGCCTGCTGAGGCGTGGCCGCGCTGCCTCCGCAGCCCACCGGCAGCGGGTCCTCTGCTCCGGGTAACTGGGAATGGGTATCTCCCCTTCGGCAAGACACCTGAGCTTTCCCAATCTGTGGTGACTGCGTGTATCCGAAGGAAAAAATCATGTAGTGAGGTCATGCCATTCTTTCAATTTAATTTTTCAGTTCAAAATTGAATTTCCTACTGTTAAATCTTTACTAGCCTTTTTTATTTCATTTTTAATAGTAAAATGTTAGTTATGGCGTAGGAGGAACAAAGTCTGGGTTTTCAGGCAAGCTCGTTTCCCTGAGCTAATAAGCAATGCTAGACTTCTGCAGAGGAAGCTGGAAATCAGTAGTAAGATTGGAGGTGACTTAACACTTTAAGTTTCCTGGTTGTGGAGTTACTTTGGCACAATAATAAGTTCTTGGATGTCCTGCTTGAATTCACTTGCTTGTTTCCTGTCTCTGTTGCTGTTTTGTAGAAATGGTTTCGAAGACATGCCATCCCCTCATGATCCAGAGGTGGCCAGACCTGGACGGAAGCAAGGCTCTCAGAAAAGAGTTTCCAGTATCCTTTTTCTCTAGAGAATTTTTGTCTTTAACTGCTGTGTTCACCAGGTATGTATATTTTTAATACTGCTTTGATTTTCCTGGGTGTATGAACTCAGGTGGTTGTCCGCCCAGAGAACTACGTGAGCCATAGCTGACTCCATTTCTGAGCTTTTGGAAAAGAAAAATAAATTTTCTTCGTTATATCTTAATTTTATGGTTTTATGCTTATTTGCAGGTATTGTAATATCAGAGTATTGTAATGATCTAGTGTATCTTAACTTTCCATCCAGTGTAATAGCAAGAGTAATGTAGAGACATAGATTTAAGTTTCCACAGAAATTTTCCCCCTGCTTTTTTACGATAAGGAACCCCCCCCACCATGTAGTTTGACAGCTAAGATAATGGTATTTTTATGGTTATGATAGCGAAGGAATCCAGTACATTTGCTTGTTCTTCTGGGTTTTGCATCTAAAGTAAAGCTAGTGAGATATTTGCCCTGATTATATTATGCCTAAGAATCGAGATGTTTCTGAACGCTAATAACACAAGCTACTGAAACTTTATACAACTACTTCTAGTTGTAAATCTCTAGTAAATCATACCTAGAGCACTGAACCTGGTTGCTGACAGGAAGAAGAAAAGTAGAACAACAGAGCACCTGGAACCGAGAGAGAGAACGTTTTAAAAAATGCATTCAGACTCAGATTTTCTTGTTATGGTTGGTGTAACATAAAGCAGCTCTTCATTCAGAAGGAAGGGCAGAAGAATTCTCTTTGATCTGAGCCGCTATGAGCAGTCCCAGACCTGTTTTGTTCATATTTCTGAACTTCACTTTATGGTGTCCCTTTTAACCCTCCACCTTTTAAGGTTCTGATGAAACATTTTATGACCTAACTCAGGCTTATGAATGGAACTTTCTGTTTTACTCTGAAAGACAAGGTGTGTAATTTTCATGCCATTTGAGTTACGACAAAATATTTTTCCTTTCCAAGTAGTCACAGTCATTTAGAATAAATCCAAAAGTATGTTTAGGAGAGTGTTTCTTAACTTGTTTATGAATCAGTTCTTACATCCCTGGATGACACTATTGGAAACATGACGCCCAAAAGCCAGTTTCTTTCCCGAACTCCTAATTCATTGCTTCACCAGCCAGGTAAGACTGCTTGCTTGCTTAGTGTTTAGTTAAAGGATTTATGTGCTTGGACTTAATAATTCGTAACAATCCATGAGAAGAACATGAATGTGCTGTAATCCAGTGAAGGCCCACGAAGTTGATTAGTGAGTTAAGTATCTGACACATGAGAAGAGACTGAGAAGAGATGGGATTGTTTATCCTGGGAAAGAGGTTGGGAGATCTTATAAATATATATATAAATACTTGATGGGAGGGAGTAAAAAGAGAGCCAAGTTTTTCTTGGTGCCCTGAAAAGTCAAGAGGCAATAGGCACAAGAGCATATACAAGGAATTCTGTTTATACGTAAAAAAACACCTCTTTTTTTACTGTAATGGTGGTTGAATGCTAGAACTGGTTGCCCAGATGGTCTATGGAGTCTCTGTCCTTGAAGATCAATAAAGCTAGACAAGGCCCTGAGCAACCTTTTGTAGTTGACACACCTTTGGGCTGCCTTTTGCTTTAACGGTTTGGAGATCGATTTCCAAGAAAGAGTGAGTGGAGATGTGCCGCTCTTTATGTTCTCGTGTGTTTACAATGAACTCTGCTATAGTGAAGGTATGTTGTCTATTTGGTGCATATATGCAACCTGCTCTCAGGCTTCTATCTGCACTTCATAAGTACTTCAGGCTCTGTTCAAAATTTCTTTTGGAGTTTCTGGATAGAGCAGAGTAGCTTTAAATACTTTTTCTTTTCAGCAAAGCCTCTTTCTCTTTCAGGTGCTGCGTTGCATCGCAGCTCCATGAAGCCATCAGATATGTCTGCCATCCTGGGAACAGGAGGGAAATCTCCTCTCATTCTACCAACTTCTGGACTTTTTGGCAATCTGTCAATGGTAAGATGGTTAGAGCATCTTTTTCTCTTTTGTCCCTGTGAAATACAAGAAACTACAAGTTCAGTGCTTCTGTGCTGTTTGCTCCAAAGACAAACCGTTGGTGGTACAAGCTTGCTAGTACTGCTGTTGCTGTTTAGTGCTGGTGTTATTTGTTACTGTGTAGTTCTTTGAGACGATGCAGTGAGGAATAATAAAGATTTTTAAGGGCTTTCCAAGTACACCATGTGTGTTAAGCTAGTCCTCATAATGTCGGTTTGTGACTACAAGAATCCTGACTTTGCTTGTTTACAAATTCTTCAAAGATAATTGTTTTATGTCAGCAAGTTAAAACTTCAGGATTTTTCTTATTTTAGCATTCTCCAGTATTAGGCTTCACTAGGGTGTTGAAGTTTAGACTTCAAATAACAAGCTCTTCCAATGACTTTTTAGATTACATTGATTATCTTCTACTGCAATGTCTGTAAAAACACTGATTGGAAAAGTTATCAGTAGGGACATCTGAAGTGTCTTATCTCCATTTATTTTTAAATTAACTCAGAAGAAGTTAAGATGTTTTTCTGTATCTACATTTTTATTCATTCTCCTTTTTAATTGTTTCTGTAGTTTGATACAGACCATTTATTTCTTTATAAATTACCAGCTTCTGGGGCCTAGTTGATCAACATGTATGCAGAAGTCTTAGCACTGGTAACTTTTTCTCTCTGTCAGAGCCTCTTGTAACTAATGGATTGTGAGTGGACTGCATTTTAGGTTAGAGTTTAGTGTTCTGACTTGAAATCACCTTAGATTAGCAGGGGGAACCTCTGACCAGACACGAGCTTTCAGAGGTGGGTGACAGAAAAAAGGACTTTTGCTTGTGGAAGTTTGCTTGCTTGTCGATAGGAATACACATCAGCCCTTTTTGTATTTCCCACAGAGACTGGATGTGATTTTGCTGGAACTGTGTTATTTTTGCTCTGCAGTGGGAGGGCTATGGCATTGGGTTCTGGTTGGCTAAAGGGCAGTAATGGCAGAGGCAAGAGGAATACTCTGAGTAGAAACTGGGCCATAAAAGGGAGAACAACAGGTGTATGTGTACAGTTTTTAGATATGCTTAAGACACTGCTAGAGCAATGTCATCTGGTTCCGTGATTTTGTACTTGTATGGGTGGAACTATTTTAAGAGTCCAGAAAAAAGAATCAGCCAATGGCACATCTCTAGGTCTTCGTATAGTGTTAATTGCTGCTGAGAAGGCAATCGCTGGCATGGAAACACATCTAGGAAGCTGTCCTGTCAGTGCAGTGTATGTGCAGTCAGTCTTCTCTTTTGGCCATTCTGTTGATCTATTATCAGATATGTTATGAAATACCTCCCTGAAATACTCCCCACAAAATATAGGTTATATCTTTATTTCCTCCTTTAATATTCTGATACTCGCTATTATTTTAAATGTATCGAACTACATTTGATCAAATGGTTTTGAGCAATTCACCAAGAAGGTTGAAAGACACCTAAATGGTTGATTCATATTTTAGGTATTTTGCTTAACTCTTCACAACTGCTTTACAACTTAGTCAATTTTGTTATCCTTTTACTTTGAAAGATAAGTATATAGCATAATAGAATATGAAAGTTTAGAGTGATTTATTTGTTTTAAGATGAAAATTGATCTGTGTTCTAAAGTAGATGGGTTTACTTTTACTGGCTTTAGGTTCTGTTTATTTTCAGAAAAAGATGTGAATTTTCTTTTTCCAGGTTAAAATTTATCTTCTCAGAGCTGTTTGTTAAATGCATAGGTGCACCTTATCTAATGACAGTTATTTCACTCTTAGTTTTTTGGGATTCTCTGTTTGTATACCATTCGTGTAGAAGGCAAAAAGGTGTAGCTGGGCCCGTAATATCTGAGATTACAATTTATTTTCTTTATGTTCTTGTTGTGGTTTTAGTTGGATGAAAGTAGCTGGACAATGGCACTCTCACCGCAGCAGACAGGAATGTTTGTAAACGCAGACGTGTGCAATACGACAGACGATGTCACTAGGAGTGCTGTCTTGTTGCGTGAGGATGATCCTGGGGAAGCTGGTGAGACAATCTGAAGTTTTACTAATAACTGACCCCAGTTCTGATTTGTGGAGTATAAATATATGTGTCCTCTTTTTTAATTTTCTGTATTATTTTGCTGGTATTTCTTAGTCAAAAGCAGTCTAGTTTAAAAAGTTCAGAAAATGACACTGTTCCAGTTTATTGGAGTTTTGTGAGTTTGTGCTTTCTATGGAACCTGTTCTGATGGAACAAATGGGATGCTCTAGTGATGTGGGATGCAAACTGGATTAGTTTTGTGAAGATACAAAAATGAGTTTGCTGTTGAAATTCTTGCAGGTGGCATATTTACAACAAAAGTTTTATAATTGACATAGCTCATAGCTTCTGTGTATCTTACTATCGTAGGTGATAAACACTTCTGACTTTGTTCATATCATCATTGTTCTCATTTAAATTTGCAAGAATGCGAGGTCTCATCATCAGAAGGATGTTTTTGTAGTCTGATGGGGGCTTTTTTACCGAGCTGTACCTGACTAATACGGCTGTTTCTTCTTATATCTGTCCTAGCTACTATGAGCATGTACTCAGACTTTCTGCATTCCTTCCTGAAGCATACATCAACTACCATTTTTGATCTTGTGGACGAGTATGAAAATATTTGTAACAGTCAGGTAAGTAGCTACTTGAGTTTTTATTCACTTTATTTTACATTCTCTTCCCAAAGCAGTGTTGCTGCAAAGTCACAGTGCTTAACATACATACTTTAAATCTTCCAGCTTATGAGTCACTGAACACTAGCATTGAGTAGCATCTCATTTTCCTCAAGCACTGCTTTGACACAGGAATACCCACGGTGTAGCTTGCTGAATACTGAAATTGTCATCTGGCTGCTGTTCCACTGAAAGTGTCAAGTGGCAATAAACATTAGCAGATGTATAAATGTTTTTGTTAATAAGATGGATTTAAATGTACTTATTTCTCTCATATATAAATAAATAAAATCGTCATATTATGATGCTTTAAGTTTTGTGATAGATTGCTAACGAGCTGAGAGTAGAAGGCTCAGCATTAGTTTTAAGATATCTCTGCTTTTAGACACTTTAGTTTTTTATTTGACTGGTTGTTGACTGACAGTTCAGTATTAGCAGGATTGATAGTTTGAAATTAAGAAATTCTGATTCGTCTGTCAATAAGTGTTGATCACAAGAGAGGTGTACAGATTAAGTTTTTTTAAAAAAGATTTCATGCCTGTGTCTCTGTCAAGAAAATGTGTTCTTGGTAGAAGGTTGCTAGCCGTCTTCTGTGCAAATTTATTGTTGGGGCTGAGTCGGAAAATGCTGACATATTTAAATACCAGTAGGGCTAACTTTGTGTTTGATATGGATATATATAGGAAAAAAAGTTGGGAATTTTGGTGGCTTGCTGGTGGGGGTGGGAGGCAAGGGGGTTTCCCCACAATGGTTGCCTTCTGTCCCTACCAGTCTTTTGGTGCTTTTTAATTGTTCAATGTCAGCTGTTTTTATCCTGGGTTTGTACAACGTGTTGCAAGACGAAAGCCAGTCTGTTTGTTTATATCCTCTAGTCTATGTTAACGTTGTTTTTATTACTAATTCAGGAGATTTATGATGTGGAGTATTGCCCACCTATTTGAAGAGATGGTAATCAAACCCATTTGTTGGAAACATTCAGGATAATGAAAGGATTGCAGTAATGACTTAGGAAAAAAAAATACGCTGATGGGCAGTATTAACTCTGTATAAATTTATTTCCCTCAGGTGAATATATTAGGGAAAATAGTTTATCGGGCAACTCCCGGACAGCAGAAGTTTTCCAAAACTGCCAGTGTCTTGTGGCTTCTCAAGCAGGAGATGGTAACTTGGAGACTGCTATCCTCACTTTATAGGTAATTCCTTTGAAAAGCACACTACTGCATTTTTGTACTGAGATTACTTTCTTGGATAAATTTTTTATGAGTTTATAAATAGGAAGTGAAGCAATTAAGTACCTATTAATAAGCTGTTTACAGAAGTAGATTCTGATATATATGTCTATTCATTATCTGTTTACAAAAATGAAAGTTGTAAATAGGAGTGTTCTTATTACCTTTGCAACTTCTAGTATTTTTTAAGAACATTTTTGTAAAGTTTTTTTAAGCATTTATACTTAGGCATTTTGCTAAATTTTCTCAGCTTTGTTTTAACCTTTAATGTTTTGCACTTTTATTTCTAGAGACAGAATACAGTCTGCATTGGAAGATGAAACTGCATTTGATATCACAGTAAGCATGGACTCTTTGGGCGTTTTTAAAGTGATATAAGAAACTAAATAAGCAAAATGTAGCCTAAATGCTTGTATTTCACTTTTATAATCTCAAAGTGGCAGTCACTCAAAATTGAAAAGTGAAAAATGAGACTGATTTTTATCAAGACAATTATTATTTCATCTATTGTGAAGAGTAAATATTCAGTTCCAAAGAGAGAATGCTAGTGTAAAAATTATTGTAAATAATTCTCTGTTTTGTTTCCTTAAATATTCTGAATTGGAAGGGATGCACAAGGGTCATTGAGTCCTACTCCTGGCTCTGCACAAGACAACCCTAAATTCACTAGAAATAACTATTTATTTATTTTTAAAAGCTGCATCCATAGCTGGGATGTTCCCATAGGTCAGAGATGATTTTGCTTTGCCTAAAAGAACAACATGTGGTCTCAAGCTGTCTAGCCTTTGCAATCCTGATTCCAGTTTATCTCAAGAGAAATACAAATTTTTTAGCATTCGTGTTACAGTTGTAGTCATCTTGTCTATGTCAATACAGTGCTTCCAGCCTTTGCTGCCAGAATATGCTTAGAAAGACAAAACAATAAGTAAAGTGACTCTGCCTTTGTAAAATTTATGATTGCAGATCTTTCTTATCAGTCATAAAATAGCTTCCTCTAGGATTCCCACTGCTAAGTTGTCAGCGTTAAACACTGTGGTGCCAAAAATACACAGTTTCCTCCTACCTGTGTTTTTTAGGAAAATGCATCTTCTGTTCTCTTTTTATTGCAAGTCTAATGAAAGCTAAATTAATGCAGGAGATCAGATAGAAGGATCAGGGCCCTGGGGCTGGTATTTCGTTTGTTTGTTTTTCACACTTTTTAATGTTAAATGTGTGTCTGACTTTAAAAAAATGTCATCTTTTTAATTTAAAGTAACAAATGGAATTTAGGATAATATGCAGGCAGTCAAGGAATCAATGAATCTACCGTGTAGAATCTTTCTGTGGTCATATATGTGTGAATTACACTCTAAATCTCATTTTTACAGTTTTTACTGTAACTGGATGTAAAAGATCAAATAAAACAATGTATAAGGCATTTATTTTTTAAAAAGAGGGAGGGGAAAGATAGCATACTGAACTTGTACCAAGATTCTGAATTAGTATGTGTTCGGTTTGGTATTTCTGGCTTTGTGGTAGTTTTCTTTTCCATTAGGTAATAACCAGCTTTTTCTTAAATAGGTTTTAACTGCTAGTGAAAAAACTACTGTAGACAACTTGTTTCAGAAAGATTCACTTGTTCGACAAAGTCAGGTATGATGGAAAGTGTTTAATACGAGAATGAAAATAGATTAAATGTTCATAACGTTAATGCTCTATGCACTTTTTCGGGTTGTTTCTAATACTTTTCTTTTTCATATTCACTCAAGTGTGTATTAGTTGTATGCATAAAAATTATGCTCTTTAGTTGCTAAAGATCAGAAAGGTTTTTCAGGCTGTTTTACAGAGGATGAAAGGCTGAGATCTGTTCCCATTTGCAGCATCTGTTACTGTTGATGGTGATGAATGAGCTGTTAGGTAGCACTGTAGTAAACTGCAGTATCCACTGAGAAAGAGAGATCAAGTGCCAACCACCTTCATATTTGATACTTAAAATGCAAGTGGAATAGTCTTCTGGGTCCATTGGCCTTTTCATTGCCACATAGATAACAAGCGGCTCCAGAAGTGAGAGGAAGGCAGTAAAAGTATTATTTGTTACATGTTTGTTTTAAAAATGCAATTTAATTTTATTCCAGCTGGTGGTAGATTGGCTAGAGAGCATTGCTAAGGATGAAATTGGGGACTTCTCCGATAATATTGAGTTTTATGCAAAAACAGTATATTGGTGAGTTCAGACTTTCTTTGATTATATACGTTTTCCCATCAAGTGTAAGATTCACAGTCACAGAATCACTCTTGAAAAGAAGTGGGTTTTTTAAGTTACTCACTTAATTCACTTATTTTCTTTAAATTCATACATGTAAAAATTGAGACTTCTTACCCATCCACTGAAGTAAATCTCAGAAGTCAGTTAGTGCCTTTTGGGAGACAAGGATGAAACGAAAAACCATCAAACCAGCTTAATTTAACCTTTGTCTGGCTTTAATTTTTGCCTGTTTAAGTTCTTATCACTTTGTGTCATTGACCCTTCACTAGAAGTTGTTCCTGTCACCTTTATTATCACTGATGGGTTTTATGACAGAAAGGACCAAAGTATACCTTTCATGCTAGATGCCTAGAATAAGCCTGCTTTTAATTGCTTTTGGAATTAAGTGTTTATCTAAAGTTAAATTTCTGTCCTAGACTGATTTTGTAGTGAATGCTAATGGGAAAATTTGCTTATGCAGAAATCAGTTAATAGTCGAATATGTGAATCATTGAAATAACAGATGCTGTTCAAAGAAATCAAATATACGTGCATTAATTCTAATATTGTACTTGTTGTGAAATGTTGCATTTTCACAACACTAGCAGAGTCCATTGATATATCAACCAAACCAAGTGTCTGTTCTGTAAACATACTCCATGCAACGAAATATATCTTTCAATATTTGTCGTATTAAAAGATGCTTGCTAAAAAAGCCATTTTTCTGTAAAACATTTCACTGCTTTCAGGGATAACACTCTACACACCCTGAAGCAGCGACAGTCAAGTACATACATGGGAAGTTCTCGTCCTCTGGTAACAGAGTTGGTAAGTATTATATAAAAATAAGGCTTTGCTTCAAAATGGGCTAGAGAGAGTATATATACTATCTTCACAGGTTCCCACCAATTCTTAGATAGTTGTGCTATCTAAAAGAAGTTGTATCTAAAAATTGGTACAGAAATTGTGAGGCAGAGCACCTCAAAAATTCTTTTTGGGATCACTATGGACTTGTGTTTTCTTGCAGCAATCACTTCCATACTCCCAGCACCCCCCCACCAAGTACTTGTGATCTATTTGGTGAAGTAAATGGCTTTGTTATGATTTTTTAATGTCTGAAACAAACTCATGTTCCTAACCAGAAAAGCTTATAAAACTGTTTGGGAGTCCTTGCAGATAAAGGAATGCTGTCTTTATGCAGTTACTAGTACAGTGCAACTAAGTCCTAGTGCAATACTTTGAGAGCTCTATAATAGAAGCTAACAGGAGAGAAGTCAAGGAAAGAAAGGACTGTCCATTAGAACAAGGTGATGAACTGCCTCAGTGACAGCAAAGCAGCTGTAGAAGATTAATTCAATTGGGGAGTGATCCAAGGTATTGATAGGCTTTAGAGTATCTCTTTGGATTAAATAGAAGCAAATGCAGCTCTTGTGAAAAAGCTTCTCGATACAAGGTGGAAGAGGAGAAACAGTCTGGTAGGCAAATAGAAGGGCAAAAGATGTTTGAAGGTGAGAAGAGCTGGAAGATGAGAAATTTGAGCCAAATAACAAGGCAGTGGAGTAAATTAATTGCATTGACTCCTGATAGGAACAGTGACAGAAGAGGAATAAAAGAAATTAGAGGAAAAACAGAGAAGTATCATGCTCAATATTATGTGGCTTGTACAGATTGTTGTGCCAGCATGAAAAAGTGATTCCAAATTATAAAACAGGGCAGGACATTAATGGAAGAGACATATAGGCATTGTGTAGATGAGTGATGACTCTTTTCTTTGCAGGATCCAGATGCTCCTATTCGACAGAAACTGCCACTTGATGATTTGGACCAAGAAGACGATGCAAGGTTGTTGAAATATCTCTTCACTCTCATCAGAGCGGGAATGACAGATGAGGTAGTGTAACTTTTAATTAAGTAAGCATAAATATCTTACTGTTAAAGCCAATAAGCTGGGTACTAAAATGTCGGTTCAAATTTGGCTTGTAGTGATTCCGTTTTCAATTCGTTGTCAATATTGACTGCCAAATTAGCATTTTAATGAAACTTGCTTTTAGTTAGGTAATTTTGGGTGTAGAATAGATTTTATGGAAAAAATGTAGTTTTGGGGGTTTGGATTGTTTGACAATATTTTTTCACTGTTGTGGTTTGATAGTTAATACTGCAAGACAAGCACACAGAATGCTTTACAAAGCTTTCTAATTGTGTCTCTAATCATCAGTGGCTTATCAGACATGTATATATAATGACATTTGAGTAATGGGGAGGAAAGGGGATTTGAGATTCTCATGCTGAAGGTGTTAACTGAGGACTATAGTTACTTGCTCGTGTTCTGTTCCAATATGGTGCACATCTGTTCATTTTCTGATGGTATGGGAACATGAGCATGAGCATATTGCTGAAGGACAATATGAGTAGAAATTTGCAGCTTCAGTTGGGGTTGGGAAGGCTAAGTGAACTGGGAAAGTAGAGGACTGCATGAAGACATGGATTAAACATCTAAGGAAAAGGGCTACACTTTACACTGAACTTTTGAGAACGAAGCATAACAGCTGTTTAGCTAACAAAGATGAGACTGTAGCACATTTCTCACGTTGCTAAAAATACTGACTGAAAAACTAAAAATTTCAGTGAAAAAACAGTGATGACATATACTTTGAAATCCTTCAGTTGTCTTGAGTTTAAGATCCTCTGTGCTTATTTTTCACATAATAGGATCTCTACGCAAAGTAACTATTTTAATACTCACATTTTTAAAGAAGAAGCTGGAAGTTTTCCTACCTTGAAGGTGTTGCTGAGAAAATGCATTATTTTTCAGGCACAGCGCTTATGCAAACGATGTGGTCAGGCCTGGAGAGCTGCAACTTTGGAAGGCTGGAAATTGTATCATGATCCTAACATAAATGGAGGTATCTGCTCCAAAATGCATATGAGACAGATATAAAAATACTAAGATCTCATAGTATCTGTTTGTGGCAAAGAGAAATAGCTCTTTTCACCTTTTTCGGTATCTAAAATATTTTACCATGTCTGTTGAACATGTGAAAACTAACATGAAATTATTTTAGTTGAAAGTATAAGTTCATCGAATCCATCTAAACATGCTAAAGCCACTTTCTTTTTTCAAGTCAGGCATAATCACTAGGAAATAGATGTCTCAGAGTTCTGTACAGATCTTCTCCACCTCCATATAATACTTGAGTCTGTATTACCTTGTGCCACCTAGCACACATTTTGTTGCTCACAGACTCAAATTGGACTATATATCCAGCTTCAGAAAGGTGTAGTAGGACTAGAGTTAAGCAAATGTCAATGCAAGAGAAAGAGATGCTTTTAAAATATTTGAAAATTGTTAAACTACCTTTCTCCTTGTTTCCTTGCACACGGTTCCCCATTTATAACACAGTACCTCGCTTCTCTCTGTGCTCAGTACATGGCAGGATTTAGCACAGACGAGTCTAAGCATTGTTTATAGCTGGGCGTGGAAGGCTTAATGCTTTCCTTCTTTCCAAATCCTGATAGCCTTTCGCTTTTATCTGCATGCCACACCACTGTCCTAGCTTTTTTTTGAGTGTATCTACCTAACCTGTTGTTATGCAGGTTTGAATGCCCATGCAGGTGCATGCAAAATAGCAGCACTGAAGCAGTGAGATTTTTAAGAAGCTTTGATTAAGATATAAAAATTCTTTTTTCCCCCTTAACTTTGTTTTTTTCCAAATGTAGACACTGTAGATATGTTACAGTCAAAAGCATTATTTTTTAAAAGCTAGATAGTAGCCAAGTTTTTAAATTGCTGTAACTTACAGATGCAAATTCACCAAACTACCCAGAAAAGCCACCTTGCAGTCCTGTCAAAAGCATCAAAATGCTATAGGAAGAGTTCCAAAGGGATTGAAATTGGGTTATGAAAAGAAAATAGGTTTTACCTGTTACGAGATTCTCTTTTTTCAGTAACACTTTTTCTTTTTTCCTTCCCCCCTTCTTTTTTTTTTCCCCAACTATTTTTTGCATGTAGGAAAAGAGCTGGAACCTGTTGAAGGCAATCCATACAGGTGCATTTGGAAAATAAGTTGTTGGCGCATGGCTGAAGAGGTAAGATAATGCTGCTTTTCTTTCTATTAATACATAAATTTGGACTTTACTGAACTCTGAGATGGGATTTTAAGTAAACCTACCCACTCCATGTTTGCTGCTTGGAGGATTTGCAATTAATGCTCCTAAGAGGACTTCTGAAAAATTGTATTTATGTATTACGAGAAATCTACATAATCAGCATCACTTTTTCAGGAAATGTCTGCCTTTTTTTTTTCTGGTTGAAAGTAAAACCACTGACACTGACTTTCATCTTGACATAATTGAATGGGAAAGAGAAAACATTGCTTTCTTTCCAGGTCAATGTAAATTTTTCAGTTAAGTTACAAGAGGATGCTAGTGAAGGGAAAGTCACTTGCTATTCTTATTTTGGCTCCTTGTGTATCCTGCAATTTTCCAGCTTTACTTGGAATCTGTTAGATGGCACATTTTGCCATGGATTAATCTCTAATAAAATGTAAAGAGACTAGAAAACTTAAATGCTTTGTAATTAAAAGTTTGGGTGTTTTTACTGTTTACTTTAGGAGCAGTTTAATAGATATGAAAGAGCAATCTATGCAGCCCTAAGTGGAAACCTCAAACAGGTATGTCAAGCCCCCTGGTTAAGCAGTGTTTGGTAGTTGTGCATTTCCTTTCTCATGTGTGACAATGATATCATAAGAAATATTGCAGTTACTGGTTACTGTACTTTTAAAGATCTAGTAAACAATAGTTTACTAGATCTAGTAAACAAAACAATAGCAAACATTCCTGCTTTAATAGACATGCTCTTTCTAGTGCTGGCATGTCTTAATTAAATATATGGTAGACTTTTCAGTCAAGGAAAGGCTGCTGTTTAAGGTGGTTACTACGCTGCTTTGGTGCCTGAAAATCTGATTCTAAACTACAGTTGCTCTGTTTGGGTTCTGATGTTTCTCCATCTCTTGATAATTTTTACTGGTTTTTTTTAATACGTAGCTTCTTCCAGTTTGTGATACCTGGGAAGATACTGTTTGGGCGTATTTCAGGGTCATGGTGGACACTCTAGTTGAGCAGGAAATACGAACCTCAGTAGTAACTGCAGAGGAGATGGAAGAGCTCCCTAGAGATTATTTAGAAACAAAGTAAGTTTCAAGTAAAATTATGCTTCTGCATTCAAGAAAGCATCCTGTATGATCTGTCTGGAATATTCAAGGTAACATTTTTTGTCTTTTCTCTCCCACTTTGAAGCTGGACTTCAGAAAAAGTTTTTGAAGAACTTCAGGCAACAGACAAAAGGGTATGTAATAATTGCAGTGTTTCTCCTCACTGCTTACCTTTTTAAATTGTTCATTGGGTTGTAATTTTTACTGCACTATTTAATGAAATGCTAAATATGCACAATGACTAATTTGATTCATATTTTCTATCCCCAAAAATGTGTGATTTCGCAATTCAAATTGATTTTTCTATATGCTGCTACCTCTTAACAGTGAAAGTGATACAGGTTTTGTGTTGCCCTTTATCTGCCAAATTAGCCGGGTGTGCTAAAGAAACAGATGACTGTCAAATATTGTCAGACATACAAAGCAGACAGAGTAAATCAACTATTCAACACTTCAGTAAAATGTTCATAATCGATTACATTCCATTTTCTCCATAAGAGGTTTGTGTGCATATTGCAGAACAGGCCTTTCAAAATTTAAAAGCATATTTGGTTAGACTGTGATTCTTGTTACTTTTAGCACCCAGAATACTCAGTTCATCTAAGATGGGGATATATAACTTACAGGTTAAATTTGCAGTGATTAAATTGAAACTACACTTACTTTTATTTGATGGAATGGACACATAGCATTTATCATACTGCTAAGACAAAGACATGCAGTCAGCCACAGATACACTCAGCTGTATTTGCCATTGCAACATAGTGCAATCCTCACAATAAAGCAAATTTTCAAGTGTGTTTGGATTGCATTTCATGCATTAATGTATTAATTCTTCCAGGGAGAGGGTGGAATTTCTTCCTGAAGTAACTTTCACCAGCCTTTTCTTTAAGGATTTATACACATTGTTGTTTCTTCTGTGATTTTGTGAATCTTATCTGTAACATCATTGTTTATTCTCCTCTTCAGAGCAAAAAGCACTTAGTCTTGGATGTCTTCCATGAAAGTATTAACTGCACTGCTCCATATTCCAGTTCCTTCTTTTAGTTTGTTAATGTTCTTGTAATTTGACATGGAGACAGCAAGTGCCTTTCTTCGTGCTCTTTATGAAGAATACCCTTTGAAATAGGAGAGCTTTTTTCCTCTGAGGAACCTTTGCTTTATTTATAAGTTTGTTTTCTTCATACATTATGCTAGAAGATTTATTGAAAGTTCGAATTTTCTTTTTTTGTCTCCAGAGGGTTATAGAGGAGAATCAAGAACACTATCATGTGATTCAGAAATTCATTATACTGGGAGATGTGGATGGTAAGCATTTTTCTAAGTGATTTTTTTTTTAAAAAATTGTCAACTGACTACCTTATTTTGAGTGACCTTTCCAGAAACTTCTGTATGAATGGATTTTTAGAAGCACACAGTAGGCAAAATCTGTGTCAAAGCTGTGCTCTAATCGAGAACTGTAGGGACAGTTTGGCCTACAAGGTAGTTTTCAAGGAAGGAATGAAATCATGTACATGTGTCCGGATACATGCCAGACTATAGCTATAACTTCTTTTGAGAAATTATGGAATACATACAGTACATTTTTAAGCCAAACAGCTACATCTTTCCAAAATTGTTGCTATTCTGTTTTGTTGGACTTGTGAGGCTAAATTACATTTGTTGAATAAGTGCATAATTTTGCAGTATTTCTTAGGTGGGTTTGTTGTTTTTTTTTTTTTTTCCCCCCTCCATGATATGGCTAATGCAGACATTTCCTTGGTTACAGGTTTGATGGAAGAAGTCAGCAGGTGGCTTTCCAAAGACAGAAGTGTGCTCCCAGGACACCTCCTTCGTTTCATGACACATCTTATTCTGTTTTTCCGCACTTTGGGCATGCAGACTAAGGTCAGTTCACTTGTACTTGATTTGCTGTCATAGCAGTAGCAGTCTTTGAAATAGAAATGCTTGTGTGCAAGTACATAGACAACATAGAGTGATGGTAGATTACTACCAGGCTGATGAGAAGCTGCATGCTTTAATAGTGTATTTGTTGATCTTGAAGCCTAAAGGAGAAAAGAGCATCCTCCTCCCTTCCAGCTGAGCTTAAAAATTGGGTTTTGAGGGTGGTGCATTCTGCTCAGAAGCCCTTTGTTGAGGAGGTCCCGAGTCAACTTCAGTGTTAGGCTTATCCATAGTAGCCAAGATGTTTTGAATATAACCTGTTCTTACAGACAGTTGCTGGAATGGTACCTATTGCTGCTGTAAGCTCATAAATGCTTTTGCTTGAGGTAATTAGCAGCAGCTGAAGCTTTCTTATTATCTCAAAGTAGAAACTAAGTACAGCCTACTACCTACCTGGCCTATTAATGCTAAATACGCAGATGGGTCACATAGCTGTAATTACTCATTTCTGACAATATCACATGTAATTTCGGGCTCTCCTTTTCTATTGTTTTAAAATTTAGAAGCTGTTATGTATCAAATAAGTTTCTGAACGTAACCTCTTTTGGCAAAAGACAAATGTGTGTTTTCATTAGATGATTTAAATACAGCTCTGAGTTATTGTTTATTCATACTTCCAGTCATTGCTTGATTCCCTTGTGGAAATTAGTTTTGAAGTCAGTTAACGTTTAGCTAAATAAGAGGAACATGTCTGTGTGTGTATGTATGTATACATACTAATTTTTCAGCCAGATTTCAAATTTTATGGAGTAGGTCTTTAAGCTAAAGTGCAGTAGAACTAGCCATTAGCACAAGTTTGACAAAGGGGACAAAAAAGGTGCAGTTTCTTACATGAATTCCACTGTGGGAATTTGTAACGGTTGATTCTGCCTTTACAGTTTTGGAGTAGATGACTTTATTGTATGATTACTCGATCAAACCTCAGTAGACTTTACTGGGAAGAGGCAGAAGTGCAAGCTTGTGTGGTGTTTATTGTATATTGATTGTATACAGTTCATACAGATATATGCTTAGATGAAGGTCTTCAGTTTACACATATAAAATTAAAATGATAATTCCTGACAGCAACAAACACTTGAGTCTTGGCTAAAGCAGTTTCATGTGCTTGGACTATACTGGTTGTTTAGTATAGGCTATTACAGATGAGTCAGGTGATATACCCTGTTACATTATCATTTTCTATAATAAAACAGGGCATGTAGTACACTACAGTAGTAATCTGTGTGCCTGACATTTTGTTTATTAATTTCAAAAATAGAGTACAATGGAAAGATTTAAAAATCACATAAAAAGTAACATTCCAGTTAGACCAAAGCCTACATTATCCACTTGCTGAAAAAGAAAATCCTTGGAACACTAAATCTTTGAATCCGAATACATGCTTTTTTAATCATGCTCCAAGAGAAACAGTTCTTCCAGTTGAGCCTGTTTGTGTAGATTACTGAAGCAGGAATAAGCAAATAACCTTGTGTCTGTTTTAATAGTGATAGCCTGTAAAGTATCTTTTATTTTATTTTCCACATTATCTGATTTTAAATTGAATTTATATTTGTTTGCAAAAAGGAAGAAGTTTCTGTTGAAGTTCTAAAGACTTACATTCAGGTAAGCTTTCAGAAATATTGTTTGTTTTCTCTAATGTAATTTAGACGTAAAGGAGGAAGAAAAGCAAACTGAAGGATACAGGATGAAAAGAGTTATGATGCAGCTAATGCTCTTTTCTCAAGAGATACATGGAAGCTTGCCTAATACGCAAAGTCTCTGTCAGCAGTTCTTAAATAAGAGACGGTTTTATTGATCCTTGTTTAGAAGCTGAGTGGAATCTTCCTGTATCAGAATAAATTAATCAGAAATTTGGCACACATTTTTGGGTTTACCTAGTACATGTTTTTACTTAAGAGTAAACACTTAAGTGTTTACGCTAAGGAATATAGTATGCATATCTGATATATATATTTCTATATCAGTGGGTATCTTCTGTATATTTGTTCTTGTATATTTGCTTCTCATTCTGTATGTTTGCTTCCTACTGTGCAGCGGTTGGTGTCCGAGAAGCACACAGATTTAATAGCATTTTATGTCAGCCACCTGCCCCCAGAGCTTGCTGTGGCTCAGTACGCTTTATTTCTTGAAGATGTTACTGAGAGCGATCAACGCCACCACTGCCTTGAATTAGCAAAAGAAGCAGGTGAGAGACCCTGATAGTCCAATTATCATTTTATATCCTGGGTTATTTGGTCTTTTCAGTAGTTTTTGCTCCAAAACCTAGCTATGAATATGATATTCTTTCCTCCCCGTGTCTCTCTGTTTTTCCATTAAATAAAATTAATTTGCTGATCACTTCTTCGAGTAGGTATATAGGTGTGCTTTCATTAAGCTGGAATTGATTAAACTAAATATCACTGCTTCTGGGTTCTGTCCAAACACACCAGGAAGTAAATGCCAGCTGCCTGCCTCAAATATATGTTCTGAAGCTTGACATGATGATTATTATTTCAGAGAATTAATTATAAAAATACATACCTGTTTGTGGATTTAGGAAGGTTATGAGTATCTTAAATTTTTTGTCCTATTTATAGTGCTTTTTCTTAGCCATGCTGGGTTGCTTGCATTAATTCTAAACTCCCTTTGTGTACATGAAACTAGAAGGGATTACAATGAAGCAGCACACTGTCCATTGCTTGACAATGCCTCAGTGCCACTCAGAATACACAAAGAAGCAGATTTCAGTGTCTTAACTTCTCTTCAGTCATTTTTCAGTCATCTTCTTTTCAACTGGGATAAGGTTTCAAAAATAAAACATCCTGCTTAAGCATCTGTAAAAGAACTATTCTGAGCTTTTCCTGGTACATTCCTGTCAAATCATAGTCTTGCTGTCAGAATTGTAGGAATCAGTGATCTTAGCAGATATATCTATATGCCGTCTTCAGCACAGACTGAAAAACTTATTAGTTGTCTTATTCTCATATTTGACATTCTCTGTTATATCAAATTTCATTCTTGTAAAATACCCACAATAAATTACATAGCGCAAAGGCTTATAATTTATTCTGACAATGCATGTGTGAACAGACCGATAAGAATTACCAGTAGTAAGGAATAAGATCAACAGCTGGAGTCTGAAATTCAATTTGTATCAAGTTTGAATTCATGACAGTTCTTACACAGTTCTCTTTTCACCCAGGTCTGGACGTTGCAACCATAACAAAAACTGTTGTTGAAAACATCCGCAAGAAGGATGCTGGGGAGTTCAGCCACCATGACCACATGCTAGACACAGGCACAACAGAGGTGAGTGCTTCGCAGAGCAGATGGTCCAGTTTGCAATCAACTACAGAGCCTTTGACCACGTATGAGCCATATTTTTCTTTAAACAGTGGTGAAAATTGCCTTGAAAAAGCCTGTGAGGGAAATGCACTTTTCATGTGACCAAGTGAGGATATTGCACCAATCTGTAACTCTGCTTCTCCTTCTCCTTGCTCTTTGGGCGTGTGCTTATCAGCGGCCCTGCCTGTATACAAACATTAAGTGAAGATAAGGCCCTTGAAATGGCTGCAGCACCCTATGTTGTAGCTGGGAGTAGGATGTTGTTGTAGCCTCTGTGATTTGTGACGATTAATACTTTGGATCTCGGATGTACCTTTTAAGATGCTGAAGTGGTATTTCTAGCTACAGCAGACACTGCTTTTGCTGACGGTTCCTTTGTCACTGCTATTGTGCATTGGTTGGATCCAACTCAGTGCTTTAGCAAGGTGATGTTAATAGCCTCCACTGAAAATACAGTTTAGAAAGCAACTGATCATTTGCAAATTTGTGGTAATGTTTTTGCTGTTCAGTACAAAGTTTAAGCTCCCTAAAACAAAAAGGTACTTTATCTAACACAAGAGTTGGAAAAGTGTGGTTGCAGGCTGATGGCACCCCTGAAGGTTCCAGCAAGAGCTCCATAAAACGTGTTGGTACAGCGTATTCATATTAAAATTTGAGAAAAATGCATCATAATCCATAAAAAATACTGAGAGATGATGCTCTGAATATCTTGGGAACACGTAGAAATTAATTTTTTTATTATTCCAGATGACAGAGATTTTCTAAGCTTTTGAATAAAGCAATCCTTGTTACTATTTTGCAATGCTTTCCAAACTTATGTATTTCCCTGACCAGATTTAATGTGTGTTACATCAGCTGTGTGCTTGAAATGGTGGTGAATCTCTGTGTTGTTTTTTACAGGCAGATCAGCTGAAAATAGATGTAATTGACTGGCTCGTATTTGATCCTGCACAGAGGGCAGAAGCACTTAAGCAAAGCAATGCAATCATGAGGAAGTTCTTGGGTACTAAGCTTCACAAATACTGTAGACTTATTTTTAAATGTTGGTTTTGTTTTTATTGGCTCTTGGTGCTATATTTGATATAACTTTGAATCTAGTCTATTAAAAAGCATGGGTTTGCCAGCTTAAGAAGATAAGGTATGGAAATTGCAAAGCTCTGATACCCAGTTCACATTCTCATAGCATCCAAGAAACATGAAGCTGCAAAAGATGTGTTTGTGAAGATTCCCCAAGACTCTATAGCAGAAATATATAACCAGTGGGAAGAACAGGGAATGGATACTCCACTTCCAGCTGAAGACGACAATGCTATCCGGGAACATTTATGTATTCGTGCATATTTGGTGAGTTTCAAATATGCAATATTCCAAGTTATTGTTTAGAAATAATGGTGGCTTTGCCTTGGTGGTGAAACTTTAGCTATGTCCATTTGATTTAACTTCTGATTCTTTGATGCATTAAAGCTGTGCATGCAATGACATTCTGGTTATTAGATGACTCAAAAATATCCAAACACTGTTTCCAATGCAATGCAGGAAGCCCACGAAACCTTTAATGAATGGTTTAAACACATGAACTCAGCTCCGCAGAAGCCTTCTTTGTTAGCACAAGCAAGTTTCACTGAGAAAGTGGCCCATGAACATAAAGAAAAGAAGTATGAGGTAGGTAGAAGTCCACCTTATTTACTGTAAACTTTTATGCTCTTGCTTTAGAGGCAATCTAGTTTAATGAAACAGAGTAGAAGACTGCTATTTCATATTATTTAAGGACTCTATTATAAATTACTTTTATGTTGAGAGTATGAGACAGTAGAATAATAAGGCCACTGCACAATAAATTCTGGGTTTTTAATGACTCAGCTTTACATAAAATATTGTAATGTAATAATAAATATTCATTGTCATATATTGATTGTCAGTGTTATTAATAAATGTGAGCACTTGACTTTGCTATTAACTCTTTATTTTTGTATTGTCACCTTTTGTTTTTTAAAAGATGCTGCAGTTTTGTTTTGACTGAAGTTCTTTTTGCAGGTCTGGCCAGTAAAAAGATACTATATTCAGTTAATATAAACATTTGTTTTATAAGCATGGCAGAATAGGTTGTTTAAAATTATCTTCCTTTAGTGGCTTTGCTACTGAACAGCCTGTCTTGACTCTCTGGACAGGGCATTAAGCAAGGATGGAAATAGCTGTTAGCAGCAGGCTTTTAAGTTTTAGCCACTAGCTGAAGATTCTAATTTGAATTGGAGCTGCGCTGCCTGTTCCAGTCTGTTTTAAAATAGCCTTGGAAATTATCCTGTTCTGCAGTAGTTTATTTTTTGTTTCTTTGCCAGATGGATTATGGCATTTGGAAAGGCCTCTTGGATGCTCTTACAGCTGATGTTAAGGAGAAAATGTACAATGTGTTGCTGTTTGTTGATGGCGGATGGATGGTTGACGTTAGAGAGGTAAAATGAATTTTTATATCACGACGCAGACCACAAAGCACAGATCATGTGCAGTTGTACCTTTGTGACATTTAGTTTGATGTGTTCCTGTTTAACTGGCTCTGGCCTTGCTGTGAGCATTTAGAGCTTGCTCCCCTTAGTTACCATACAGATCATATCCATACCATACAGTCCACTGCAGGCTGTTTAGGCCAGTTTTCTGCCTCTGACAGTACTAACTGCGTGGTTAGGCTGAGTTGCCTGTTAAAGGTAGATTTTCATAATACAAATACGTTATTTTGCTCCGGTAAGGATGCCGAGGACGACCCCGAGCGAACACACCAGATGATCCTGCTGCGAAAGCTGTGCCTGCCAATGATGTGCTTTTTGCTGCACACGGTGCTCCACAGCACGGGGCAGCACCAGGAGTGCCTGCGCCTCGCTGACATGGTCGCCTCGGAGCGCCACAAGCTGTACACGGTGAGTTAGGGAGCGCTGCAGGCAGCCCAGCTTACATTGAAAGCTCTGTGGGCTGGCTGTGGAAAAAGCTTCTATATAGGGAGGAAGACACCATATGTTCCTTAACATCGTAAGTTTCTTTATCGCTTCCCATTCACTGCAGTAGTAAAAGGTTTCCTTGTGTTATGACTTCAGGAATCAAAGAGTTAGCTTTGAAACACTGAGGATGATGATCAGTGGTTTGACAACCAGTTCTTCTCAGTACTGCAGTCACTAGTATTTGGATGGGGGCTATTGAATTTTAACTTTATGATCTTAAAGGTCTTTACCAGCCTAAATGATTCTGTGATTCAAAGTTCAGCTGTAGAATTGTAATTGATTTCTTTATTTCCATTACATTTCAAACACTGTATAAGCAAGTTTTGTTTTAGAGCGTTTGGTTTACCCCTGACCATCTTTGCCTCCAAAAGCCTGAAAAACAACCCCAAAAAGAGACAGAGCTATGTTGAGCCTACCTTCAGGTTTTGGATGCTGCTACTAAGTTCCTGTGCCATACTAAATGTCCTTCTGAAATGCCTGATGATCACAGTATCTTAAACAGAAATAAATAATCAAATAGAAAAATAGTAACTTAATTAACAACCACTTATTTTTTTTATATCAGTGCTATTCATTGCAAATAAATATAACTTTATTATGTTTGGGTTTTTATTATTTATTCTTAGGTATTTTCAAAAGAAGAACTGCGAAAGCTTCTACAGAAGCTGAGGGAATCTTCTCTGATACTTCTGGACCAGGATCTTGATCCTTTGGGATATGAAATTCAGTCATAAGTTTTCATGTAGATATTTGCAAAAACTTCTGAGCATGGACATTCTGGTCGTAAACAAAACAAACAAAAGACCCCAACAAAATCATTACTTGGACAAAGTGTTCTCTTTTTGTGAGGTAAAAACCTCCAACCTTCAGATTTGAATTTAAACTTGAAAAAGTATGACCAACTTGAGAGATGTTATTTGTTATACAACCTTTTTCATATTTTTTTTTCCTAATAAAAGTGCTTGAAAAAGAGAAGATGTTTGTTCATTCTAATCTGTCATTATATAAATTTGGTGAGACTGCCAGAATGTGTGTGGAGAAAGTAGGGGGGAAGAAAACAGACACAGTGGAGGAAAGGAAAACCAAAAAGCAAAATTAGGGTTTACTCCCAGCCCTTCAGAAGAGAAAGCAGCCTTGCTTCACGGCTTTGTGCTGTTCTCCTGGACATTAAGGACTTGCTAAAATGCTGATGAAATCCTGAACCAGACGAAAGATGGTAATACGTTGAAACCCCCATATCTGAGATTTTGTAGTTTATTTTGAAAGCTTGTTCTGCCCCCATTTACACGTGTAAACACACGTTTAGCTGTCTTTCCCTTAACAAGACAAAGTGCAGAGGACACGTAGTGCAGGTGAGCAAGGACTTCGGTTCCTTGGCCCAAGTCCGCGTCCTTTGGCACCCGACGGAGAGCGTACTTCGTGCTGTACATCCGTACATACAATTTCGTGTTCGTGTTTACGGACATGCCCAGCCCAGCAGTGGAGAGGTACTTGCGGCTGGGAGCGGCGCGGCGTGTCCGCCCTCGGGGCTGTCGGGCCGGAGCCGGGGGCGCACCCGGAGACCCGCACACGCTGCCTGTCCGCCGCCCCTCGCTGGTGCCCGGCGCGGGCGGGCGGAGCCGCTCGGGGCG